>CABHPQ010002230.1:0-77362 GCA_902168405.1 Peromyscus aztecus | reverse complement strand
TCTGTCTGTCTGTCTGTCTGTCTGCTTGCCTATCTTTTAGGCACATGCACACATATATGCACACATATATGCACACACACACACACACACACACACACACACACACAGGGGGGTGGTGTGGGGAATACTGGCTGGCATTAGGTTCACTGCCAGTGTGTGATTTTGGGAATGACAACTTATTGGGGCTTTTAGAATTGCTTTTTCCCTGTGGTAATACAGCCTCTTGCAGTGACTTTTGGTATCACCAAGAGAAGATAGGGTTGAGCCAACTCCCTAGACATCTGAGGTTGGAACTGCCATGGTAGTTGCTTTGACCCCGCTGGTGTTTACCAAAAGGGCAGAAAGGTTCAGACATAACCAAATAGTAGGGTTGCAAAAGTCACTATCCTAATAATAGCTATCCCATAATTACATGCCCAGCAACTGCTCGCCAAACCTCTGAGGAGATCTATTTAAGTAACATAGCTGGAAACGCTATATACAATGCATGCTTACTACTCTGGAGAAAAACCAAGCTCAAACGCTATTTACAACAATTCAGATAATGCCCCACTACTGAAGCCAATAGCAAGCCATGTAACAAAGTCTAGCAAGGACATTTTCTGGAATCATATTTTTAGCCTCTATTCTAAACTTGAGCCATGGCAGCTTACCAAAAGGCCACTATAATTCTAAGAAGGTCAAAAATGCATCATGAGTCAGTTCACCCTCATCATAACCTTTTGACCCCAAGATCAAGACGGCCAATCATCATGGTCAATATTATGGTCAGAGTTCAAGAGTTTTGATGGTCAGGCTACTTCTAGCTACTAAGTTTTCTCAGAATTCTAGCTACTAATTTAACTCAGCTGGAACCCTAAAATGGACTCTGGAAATGCCTCTTTCCTCTCCTCCCCACTTCTCTGCACTGGGCAGCGTAAGGTTTAAACAAAGGGGTAACACATGTGTGAGTCTGAGGATGGCGTGTGGGGCTGGACAAAGAGGCATTTGCGATGTCGCCTCGTCCTACAACTCACTGATGGAAATGAATGGAAATGGTGTTTGGAATCAGGCTGAGCCAGTGCCAGAAACAACAGTACCCCAGAGGAGCTCTGGATTTTTAACAAGCCTGGTAAGGGTTACTTAGCACCTCCAAGACCCCCAAACACAGGAGGTGTCTACCCCAAATTGTCTCACTCTTCCACAGACCCCTTCTGACTGCTCCTGAGAAACTCTGAAGACGAAGCCAGAGGCCTGAGCAAGCTGTCCATGGTGCCTGGCCACTACGGAGGTTTCAGCAGGTCACAAGGTTCTCTGAATTTGCTCATGTGCACTTCAAGGCCCGTACCTATGCAGAGGGGGTCAGTGTCTCAGTCAGCTCAGGCTGCTAACGCAAATACCACAGGATGATTGGCTTTAACAATAAGCATTTACTGCTCAGGGTTCTGGTTGCTGGAAATCTCAAGAACAAGGGGCCCTCAGATTCTGGTTATGGAGAGAGCCAGTAATCGGTAATCTGGTTTACAGTCAGCCACTTGTACACCAAACCCACTCCACGATGGGGACTCCATCTAAGTCTGCATCTTAAAGGTCTCGCCTGCTAACACCATCATCCTGGGAGTTGGGACACCAATGTTCAACCCACACAGATGACTCAAAACCCTCAGATTCCAAACTTCTTGTAATACTGAACAAAAGTCACCTGCTTCTGAGGAGGGACAAAAAATCCGTCTCCTTTCCATACCTGACTCTGATGGGACATGGGGCAAATGCAGGATGAGTCAGGGTACCCTCCAGTCACCTGCCCTCCCCATGGCTGCCCTCAAAGCAGGGTGGACGAGCACTCCACTCACCACTATGAACAAGCCTTCTTCCCCTAGGGAAAGGTTCAAACCGAGGATCCTGTGCTGGAGCACAATATAAAAATCTATTGCAAGGGAAAGTCAAGACTTCGTCTCAGAGACTGGAGGACTATGGTGTATGCTGTTGCCACTGTTCCTAAAGCCAGGGACAGAGTGAATGGATGGGGAGAGTGACATTTCCAACAGGACCCTAACCACAAACAAGTGCCCTCAGGCCACCAGCAGCACCCTTTCCAGGTGGACACATGTTAATCCCACCACTGACACTCTGTGTTCCTGTCCTCCGTACACACCCCTGGATACTACAGTTGCTCACAGAATAAGGATGCATGGCCTGGCCTATCTTAGCCCCATTCTGACAGTGCAGACACAGTCAGCTTCACTCTGACTTCAGTCCTGACTTCCCTGCCAGCTCCTGCTATCCACTGCCCAGATAAGAATTCATCCACTGGGGTTCGCGATACACAGCTACAAATCCCAGGGTGTGTCTCACTGGTCCTCCCTGGGTGGTTTCTCCTCAGACAGAGTGAGTCCAGATGCCCTATTCACAGTCCCATCAGTGGAAATCTATACCACGGCACTGATGTTCCTATCCAATTGTTCCTTGTTAGGACACTTAACCAGGGTGACTGCACCCGCATACAGTATATATCACAAGACCTTGACACCCCAAAGTCACCAGTTGCCATGTCTATCAGTGTATAATGTCCTTTCTCACCCTGAGTTTCCTTGGGTAACTTCATCTTGCTGTTCCAACCCCGGGACCCCCACACCCAATCTGCTTCCTGATCTTCCAGAAGGAAAACAGAGAGATCAGGAAATAAATTAGGAAAACCCAAGTTCATTCTCCCCAATTGCTTTACTGTGTCCCTCCGCCACCAAAAAAGCAAAAGCCCAGGCGACTTGTGAATGGTCACATGGTTGGTTATCTAACAGGAAGAGAGACGAACCTCCTTGGAGCTGTGTGACTTCCTTCACTCACTGACGGCTCACTAAGGCCTCATGGGAGGGCAGGAGTGTGAGGAGAATACTGACCCTCTTCAGCCCACAGAGACTCAGTCAGAGGCAGCCAGCCAGCCAGCCACCCACTGAAGTTACCGGCCTGCTTCATCAGCAAGGCGCTCATAGAAGAGGCTTTGGCCAGATCTGTAACAGAAGAGTTTTCTAGGAATCCCCCCTCATCGGACTGCTCTAACCATTGCTCTTCTCTGTCCCTGAGAAACTCCCACCCGGAGCTGCTTCCCACATATAGAGGAGTTAACAGGGAAAAGCAAAAGAACGCGAACTTGGCATATAGAGAGCAAGTCAACCCCTTTGCCCTTGGAAACTCAAACCTAAGCTCGAGTGGCCATATTTGAAGGACTCATGTAAGCATCTGGGCCACTGCCTAAAGATGGGGATCTGATTAGGAACAGGTCCACAACAAGAAGATGAACCAACTTCAGGCTTCTCCTCAAAATTTAATTCAAATCAACCTGGTTCTTATTTCGAAACACTGTAAAACACACTGTTACTCCCAAGTCAAGCAGCAATTACATTGAAAACACAGGCAAGAGGAAAATGTGTCCCTTTGATTTCCCAAAATGCTAGTTAGGCCAGCCAGGAAACTGTTCCTCCCAGTTCCTGTAAACTTGCAGCCTCGCATTCTTTTTTTGTCTTGTCGAATAAGTTCTAGACCATCGATAAGGATAATGGAGAAAGAACCTGAGTTGCTTAAGAATGCCTATCGAGGAATTCTGCAGTTAGAATCTCCATTCTCCGCCTCCACAAAGTTTCTTCCAGATAAGAAAGGAAGAATTAACCTGGGGTTTAGTTTAAGCAGACACTCTATCATCCCTGTAACCTGGGTGCTGTGAGCAGTCATCACTTTCCAAGACACAAAGAGCTCTAAAATGAATGATTTGAAGCAATAAAGAAAAAAAGAAAATTGTAAAATGAAACCTTAAGACCCATATTCTAAAGTATTAGAAAAACTACATCAACTCTCAATGTCCTCTTCAAATACAAATAGCCTTAACTATATATATACTTTCTCTTCTAGAAAACCTTCTTCCAAAAATTCTCATCATTACAGTTATCTTCCATGACAGCTGAACACTGGGTTTTAAAACAGAATTTCCTCTTTTAATTTGATCACATCTTTACTACATACCTTCTAGAAGAAAAACACAACAAAAAATTTTCCAGGATCTAGGGATTTTTCCAGTTGACTTTGGAAAGTTATCTCGGAATGAAATCTGCAGGGAGATTATTCACTTCCTATTCTTTTTTCTAATTAATATGATTTACAGACATTTCTACACATGATAACAAACAGTGAAATAGTTCTTCAGAATCCCTTGAAGACGTTTACATAAACCCCCAAATTGCATAATGGCTCTGGGATATTGAACAAAATCCTTCAAAAATGAAATAAGAAATAGACAAAAGTCTCCAGGGAGGACAATTTGAGGTCCTTAACTATAAAACACAGTCTTTCATATACATATTTATGTGAACCCTCAGAGAATTTTGTTCATATGGAATTCAAAACAAAACAAAACTGAGCACACAGAAATAAGAGCAGTCTGGGAAGTTATTATGTATAAAAATTATGTTTTATTTATTTGCAAATATATTTTATGAGCCACACTGATGCGTACATGAACAGTCAGCACACTGAAAACATGAATACTAGTTAAATCTTCCTATATTTGCTATGGCTTGCTCTACAAATCTGAACTCAGATTCCAAAATTATATGAGACTGTCTACATTCCCAGCGTATTATACTTGGAATAAATCTTAAAGTCAATGCTTTTAGCATGCCCCAGAATAAAAATAAATGATAATGTCGCAGCTGTGATAATTCCCCTCCAAAATATTCCCAGAAAGCCTCCCACTTAGCAGTGACACACAGTGATGACACAGACATTATAGGCATGGCTAGCACAGGGTCTTTGTTATCTGAGCCTTGCAAACAGGTAGAGCATGTGTGACACTGTGGTCATCAGGGATGGTCCAGCAGGGATGGTCCAGCAGGGATGGTCCAGCAGGGATGATCCAGCAGGGATGGTCTGGCAGGGATGGTCCAGTAGGGATGGTCCAGCAGGGATGGCATGAGGGGCTTCCAACACCTGTAGACACACACGTTCACACACAGACACAGAGAGCAGGAGGGCAGCAGGGTATGTAGAGATGAGTGGGAAGGGAACTTTAGAAGGGATCATCTTACAGGGATGTCAAGAGATGAAGACTTTCTGGCTTTCGCTTCTGAGACAGGAGCATGACCCTGTGCGACACATTTGTACGACCACTTCATCTGACCCCCTTCGACAATGGCTCAGAAATTCCCACAGCCTTTTCTTGAGTCGGAGGAGGAATGTGCCAAGTAAGACACTAGCTCTGTCCTTAGTTCCCAGATCTCTCTTATCTGTTTTAATTTATTCATTCCACAAACGTTGACCAGAGTCCTTCTATACCAGACCATTGTAGGCCCTGGGGATACCGTGAGAACAACATCAAAGAATTCTCTGGCCCCATAGAGTATATAGCAAGTGTTTGGGGGGAGTGCTTAGAAAGATTTAACAGCAACTGAGCTCAATCAAGAATTGAGGGAAGAGCAGGAAGTTCCCTGAGATCTGAAGGACAAGAAGTGGTTAAATAAGGAAAGAGGACTTTTCTAGAGCAGGTTCTGATATGCAAAAGTCAGCAGCAAGTCAGAGCCAGGCAAAGTCAAAAGGGCCCATGTGGGCAGGATGCCAATAGTGGAGAGAGATACAGGCAGAGCCTCTTCAGCCATGCTGGAGCTCCAAAGGTCACGGGAAGTCCTTTAGGTTAATTTCAGAGCTGGGAGGCTTTATCTAGTTTATATTTTGAAAAATCCACTCTGGTGCCAGCATAGAGAGCATTTGGCCGGAAACAGGAATAGATAGAGGTAAACTGAGATAATTACAATAGCCCAGGGCAGAGCCTATTGCAGCTTGCATTATGGTATCAACAGCAAAGCTGGACACAAATAATCTCACTGAAGAAGTACTGATGACAAGATGTGCATAATAAATACTCTTGTTAGGACTGACACTCAAATATGAGTCTGGACGCTGGCCAACCTGGAGAGAGAAACGGTCCTCAATATCTTGGGAAGGGTTCAGAAGTGGACATCCAAATCCTGTCCTCAGCTGGATACAGTTTCTTCCTTTCCTCCTAGGAGGAGAGGAGAAATGGATGGAGAAGGGCAAGAATGAGGTGATTTTTTTTCTCAGCTATGCATCTGCCAAGTGCCCACTTTCTGTAGAAATACACATATATTTACCCTATCAAGCAACTGCATCAACCTGTGGGTCACATGACTCTGCAGACTCTTCCACCAGAACTGCTGTCCCTATAGCACAATTTATGGAGAGCCCTTGGTCTCTAACGATGATGAAAATGAGGATAACAATGAATTTGCATACCACCATCAATAATACAAAACAGTAACCACTTACAAAAGCCTCAGAACAAGTGGTGAAACCGACCTGCTTAATCTCTGTACAGCAATCACCCCATCATAGAGGAGGCAAATAAAACTCAGAGAGATGCCAAGTCAGAATCTGTCTAGGGAGGCCCTGAAAGTGCCTTCCTCTGCCCACCACTGTACATCATTCCAGTTCTAAGATTCCTGTCACCATTTCAGTCCAGGTCCCGAGACATACTCATTCCTGAGACTCCCAGGGAATCCGAATGTATTTGTCTGGGGATGGGGCAACTGGCAGCCTTGGCATTCGGCATTTATGTGAGCTGGAGAAGAGGGCACCCTGCAAAGGATCCTGGGTACCTCATCAATCACATGCATTATAGGCTACTTTCAAAGTAAAATTTGCTTTCTTGCAAAACTTTTTAGTATGTGAAGAAGCCTATGAGGTGTTACACACCCTTACAGTGGAGAAGCTGGGACTTGGAGAGATAGAATTACTCAGGCAAAGCCTGAAAGGCAATTAGTTAAGCTAGCATTTAACCCAAATCTTCAAACTCTGCCTTCCATTTCTTCACCCTGACAGATATATTTATCCTAACCATCTGAAAGTATTCCTGCTATAAAATACCTACAAATGTTGGCTAAGACACAATAAACATTGTTTTACAAGCTTGATGGAGCTCAGAGAGAGTATGGGATGTGCCCAGAGGCCATAAAGAAAATGGGAACTGAAGGAAGCAGGTGTTGATGCAATGGAAGCCAGGAGAGTGTGGGTATAAAAGCCAGGAGTTTGGTTTTAACGGCCAATAATAACTGAGGGTTTGATAACGGACTGAAAAGTTGGGTAAAAGGAGAACTAATAGGGAATGTATCTCAGTTCATTTTCTGATGCTGTAACAGAATACCACAGACCGGGTCATTTAAAAACAGTTGTGATGATTCATCTCAAGTGTCAACTTGATAAGTTCTAGAATAACCTGGGAGTCAGGCCTCTAAGGCATGCATGCCTGTAGGGGATTATCCTGGTAGGTTCACTGAGGTGGAAAGATGTTACCACTGTGGGCAGTGCCATTCCCTAGACTAGAATATAAAGGAGAAAGTGAGCTGAGTATGAGCATTCAGCTCTGCGTTTAGATTATGGATTCGATGTGAGCAGCTACCTCAAGCTCCTGCCACTGCGGCTTCCTGACCACGATGGGTGGGACCCTCAAACTGTGAGCCAAAAGAAGCCATTTCCTCACTCGGTTGCTTTTGCCAAGTTATTTCCTCACAGCAGCAAGTAACTAAGACAACAAACAGAAGTTTGTTTAGCTCATGAGCTACAAAGTCGCAGATCCAGGGACCCAGATCTGGTGAGGACCTTTTTCCTCCTTCATACTAGGATGGAAGACAGAAGGGTAAGACTATAAGGGGAAGGCAAGAGATTGAGTCCACAGCCTTAAACCATCTTACAGAGCCCTTTGTAGTTGATATTATACCATTCACAAGGGTAGACCCAAACAACCCCCATTAGACTCCACCCCTCAACACCTTTTCATTTCATTTAATGTGTGCCCTTTTTTGAGGATACACATAAAATCATGGCACCATGTCAAATGGAGATGTTCACAGGGCCACTGTATACTGTGTTGAGAGGCCATCTCGAGCATGGACTTTGTATAGACAAGGAGAAAACTCATACTTGGGATCTAACATCCATTTGGCTTCCAAAGATAAAACCCACTCTACCAAAGTCAAATAAGCAGTTCAACTTATGTGAAAAGCAAATAACTTAATGTGGTTTCACATTAAAGGTATCTGGAACGCCAGCCAGAAGCAACTAGAATCTCTTTGCAGAGAAGCACCCTGACCAGACTGGGAAGGATACAGTCCACTGAAGGCAAGCCTGTAAGTCAAAACTACAAGATACCTAAAGAGGGGAATCTACTGCAACTCTATCTGTAAACACATTAGTAACAAAAACAGATCCTCATACTTAGACAGCCTGGTGTCATCCCTACTATTTAAATTCCAGGAGGCTATACAGGTAAGAGAGCTTCAGCCACACCCACCCAGAGTTCATGGAAATACACGCCATGCTCCATCATGCTACGTTAAAGATCTATCCAACTACCCCACACAACTTTTTCCTTGAATGTGGTGTTCAGGGAGGAAATGAACACGGCCTTCTAACTCCTAAAATTAGTATTGACCAATATCTCTCTGGTACAATTAAACACAGGCCTAGCCAGAAGAAAGCAAGTGGAATCGTTTTCTTCTTGAATTCCCTAAGGGTTTTAGGCATCCATGAGGATTCCTCTAGAGCCACATGTCTTAGTCAGTGTTCCAAAAGAAGGAAAAAAAAATTCTGATGTGCAAATGTTATGCAATCGTTGGCTGTAATCAGATGGGGGCTTGGGGGGGGGGGGGAAGGGGGCCATGTTTTTTGCCAAAAAAAAAAACAACAAGAGAAAAAAAAAAAAAAAAAAAAAACGAACTTCTTTGGATCTGGCAGTCTCTCTGAGTGTGAATCACAAAGGATACAAATGTTCCTTGCAGAAATCCAAAGGAGCTGCTGTAGACAATTAATACTCATTCCTCTTAATGTCAGTGCAGGCCATGGGTGATAACCCAGTCTTGTGCTATGAGACAAGGTAAGTTTTAAGTCAGACTTAAAGCCAGATCCTTAAGTAAGAGGGAAAAACTCCTCTTCCCCTGTATAAAATGATGCTTAGGCTGATTTCAATGCTTTGTCTTAATAAAAGACAATAGGTTGGCGGAGGATAAGAAAGCGTGAGTGAAATGTGGAGCAGAGGAGGAGAGCAGGCTGACGGTAACCCAGACCTCTGTCAAGCCACATCCTAACAGTGTTTCATAGGTAACCTCATAGAATTTGTATGAAGCTTAAGAAGAACATCTAAGATGAGAAATCCTAGCCAGAGAGGAGCCCCTAATTGTTCAGAGTCGTGAACACAGAGCCAAAGGGTGGCAGAGCCTTGTCCAGATCCTTCTAACCCCAAAGACTACCTTCACATAAGACTTTGTTCATAAAAATCCACATTTGAGAAAAAAAACAATAACAACAACAAAAATCCCTCCTTCTGTGGACACACGGAAAGTTTTCGTACTCAACACCTCATCCAGTGGGGTCCAATTTCAATGCCAAGTGTGTTTTATATTGGTACATGACAGAGACAGACAGAATCACTCTGCTACCTCTCAATCCTATCACAACATTACCACCCACCAAGCGGCTACCAACTCCGTTTGGCATACAAAGCGAATAAAGTATGGTGCTGTGGCTTTCTGTACCTTCTGATGAGAGCAGGAATACAATAGCTATTGGACAAGAGGAAAGGAAACAGTGGAGGGGATGGAGGGAAGCAGGGGAGAAGGAAAAAAGGAAGATAATACGGCAGAGCGGAAGAAGAAAAGACAGAGAAGGACGGAATGAGGAAGAAGAGGAAGGGAGAGGAAGAAGCGAAGGAGACACGAAGCACAGAGAAGACAAAAACGAGATGTTTTCTGGGATGACCAGAGAAGGGAGGGCGGTGGGGAGGGCACCACCCAGCGGCCACTCCCATCACTCTCACCAAACTGACTTTTCCAGCTGGAGTCTATTCTCTGACCATTTTGGGTAATGACGGTCACATGACTGGCCCGGATGACAGAGAGCCCATGATTCCCCTGACTATGAGGGAGCTGTCCATCCATGGGGGCAGAGACAACTCTTCCACAACTCCAGCACAAGGTGAGAGGTGGCATGTGACTGTGGCAGTATGGAGTGAGTACTATGGGCAATCAGAAAGAAGAGATGGCTCCTGGCTGGGACAGAGAAAGAAGGTAAGAGGGAATGAAGAAACTCACAAGAGCAGAGTGCAGGGCAGTGGCCCTGGCGGTGACAGCCATGGAGCGCGAATCTAATTGGTCTTAATAATAAAAACCCAGAGTCAGATATTAGGATAAATGCTGAAATACCAGAAAAGTAGGACAGCTAGCCACGGCCATCTCTTACCTCTACGAATCCTCAGTCGAAAAGGGATGAGCTCCTGTCTCCTCCCCGAGCCTTGTATTCCTCTCTTCACCCAGCCATATCACTTCCTGTCTCCACCTCCCTAGTGCTGGGATTAAAGGCGTAAGACCCCAAGTGCTGGGGTTAAAGGCATGAGTCTCCACTGCCTGGCTCTGTTTCTCTTTTAGACTGGATCAATCTTGTGTAGCCCACGGTGGCCTTGAACTCCTGATCTTTCTACTTCCCCCTCCTCGCAAGTGCTGGGATTAAAGATGTGTGCCACCACTGCCTGGCCTCTATGGCTAGCTCCTTCTCTGATCTTTCAGTATTTACCCTGATGTCTGACTCCGGGTGTTTATTATTAAGACCAATTAGAATTTGCACTACATCGCAGCCTTCAAGTCCTAGGCGTCTCAAACAGGTCCCCTCCATTCCTCCCAAAGAAGTCTCAGCTCAGGACTGTGACAAGTTCAACCTTGACTTGCGAGGTCTACCTCGCCACAGCTCAAGTAGCGCTTTGCCGTAACATGCCGTTACATGCTGAGCACACATTGATCTTGCTATTCTCCCCACGGGGGGCAGGGGGGAAAAAATCCATCGGTTTTCAAGGAGCAGGTGTGTAGAGAAAGAGCCAGAACACTGCAGGGGTCCCAGGGCTCCACTTGTAGAGCTTCCTTGAGAGGATGTTATCGCACCTCAAAATGCTTCATTCCCTCACAGCCCTTCCACCGACTTGATTCATAAAATTTATATGCATTATGAAGAAATGTTTCTGTGCCGTTAAGCAGAATCCCGCCTCCCTTGTAAGCACACAGACGAATTTACTGAAACAAAGACCAAGTCCCATCTTTCCCCTTCATGAGGGGACTAGAAACTACCCATCAGTGTCTTGAGTTGAAGTCTCACAGAAGCCACAGACCCTTTGTGCCAATGGGAACATTGGTACAATCATGTTTGTTCAGTGACTAAACCACAGCTACCTTAAGCCTACACAAGATTGCCTGAACCATACATATTTTCCTGGTGATGATAGTATTTGCAGGTGTAGTTAAGAGCCAACCTTCTGTTCTGCTTAGAATAAACTGTCTCAGCAAACGAGGCACACTTAATGGCTGTTTATCATTTGAACTGGCCCACAGTGATGCGGAGGAATGAAGGAATCAATATTATTACATTAACATTTATCACACCTGACATAGCAGTTATGCAAATCAAGCCCAGGGCACGGCTTTATAGCTCCATTAGATTGTAAAAACATCGAGTCTAAGCAAATGCAGAATATGTGAGTAGAAGAAACCACAGACTCCAGTCAGACCTGCACCCACTCCACACCCCACCTGAAGAAGTTATTCTATCCAAGGCTATAGGTGGTGCTGGGGTTTTTTGTCTGTTTGTTTTTTCAAAGTCTCTGGATAAAATATTACGGGAGAGGATTTCTTTTTTTTCTTTTCCTTTTTTTTTTTCACGTGTAGTAACGAAAACCCTTTGAAGACCTAGAGTTTTGCGCCCTGCCCAAAATCTACCACTTAAGAAAACAATCTCACACCAAAGTCCAAGAAGTCGGACAAGGAGGTGCTTTGTGTCACGAATCAGAAGCACAGCCACAATACACAGGAGCAAAGCTGGGAGGGGGCAGCCTTCCAAGAGAGGCGGCAGAAGGATTTCTCCACGTCTGTCAGAGAGATCCCAGGGAACCACTGCAGACCAAAGGCTTGAGTGTTTTCCCACAACACTGACACCACAGTCCAAACATGGGCTCTGGCCTTCTTCCTCCAGTCCCCCTTCATCCCCACCCAGCTCTCTCAACCATTTCTTATTCTGCTCTGTGAACTTCTGAAATATAGTTTTCTTTACCAAAAAGAAAAAAGTGTTACAAATCACATTACATAAAATCCAACAAATGGTTCATTGCAATGTGACCCGAAACAGAAGTCGAGAAAGTGCAGGTTGGCAAGGCTCTGCATCAACAACCAGTACTCTTTAATATTTAGAAACATTGTGAGCCAGGACTGGATTTAAGATGACAGACAGCTTTTCCTCAGGATGTGGAGGAGACTTTCAAGAGAGCTGTGGAACTGCATTCTTAAACCGTGATTGCTCAGAGACGAGAAGGAGGTTCAAAACACATGCACAGCAGCATGGGAAGTGTGGGCGAAGTAACTGGCACCCTGTATTATTAGCTGTATCAGTTATTTATGCACCATAAATTAAAGACCTTCCTCACTGAGTTCCTCTGATGCTCTGATGTCTGGTGCCAGCCCAGAGGTGGGAAGATAGATATTCAGGCCCTAGATCTGAGCCAGCAATCCACAAGTGGCATCTTCCAGAAGTCCTCCATGAATTCCCTAAATGCTGGAATATTCCACTTTAAAAAAAAAAATTACCTCAAGAATGGACAATCTTCTAGCTAAGAATGACATCATTTACACAACATTCTGGCTTTTTTTTTTTTTCAGAGTCAAAGTTCCTTATAAATACATTTGTTTTTTGTTGGAATTTAAAAAGTAGGATATCCTCATCATTCAAATAATGCAGTTATTAGAAGAAAAAATTTACATCTGTTAATCACCAAACACACACACACACACACACACACACACACACACACACACACACACACACATATGTAAAGCTATTCTGAGAAAGGAGAAAATGAGGCCTGGACATTCAAACACCATCACTCTTTAAAAAAAAAAAAAAAAGGCTGACCAGTTCTTAGAATCTTCTGAGCTCTCTATTTAATATCTGTATTGGTTATTCTCCTGCATTTCTGTGGCAAAAATACTTAACAGAATCAATTTAATTGAGGAATGACTTATTTTGGCTCATGGTTTCATAAGGTACAGTCCATCACCATGTGGAAGGCACAGTCCATCGCTGTGTAGAAGTCACATCAGCAGAAGCAGACTGGATAGAAGGTGAGGTAGCTGATCACATCATAGAAGCAGAAAGCTAGACCAGAACCAGAAGGGGAGGTGTGCGATCTTCAAAGGCTGGCCCCTGGTGTGCCCTACCCCAGAAGTTCTACAATCTCCTAACACAGCTGGGGACCAAGTATCAGAACATGAACCTGTGGGAACAGATTCAAATCCTAACAGTATGCAACTTAAGCTGTAATTCTAACAGGGGTTAAAAAGTATTTCTAATACAACATCATCAAATAACCCAGGAAGGATCAGCATCCCAGGCAAATCTTGTGATCAAAGCTTTTTGAAGATAGAGAGAAAGAAGTGGAGTTGGAAGTATGAGTTGGTTCAAACACTTTGGGAAAACTGAACAGAGATCAACGTGTGGCCAGCATCTCTCCTCCTAGGTATTGCCCAATAGCAAGATGTACTGACATGAGGAAAACATGCTCACAGAGGCACTTTCTAGGACAGCACCCGACTGTGAACAACCCTGCTCTCCAGTGCATCAGAAAGGATGAGGAAAAGTGTTGTAGACCCAGGGTTTGGGATGCAGTTCAGGTATCGGAATGCTAGCCTAGCACGCACGAAGTCCTGGGTTCAATCCTCATGTAGAACATCAACCATTACACCTCTGTAATTCCAGCATTTGGGAGGTGGAGACAAAGATGCAAAGTTCAAGGTTATTCTCTACTACATAGCAAGTCAAGGCCAGACTGGAAAACATATATACGTTTTGAAATTGTGGTGGGAGGTGGGGGCAGGAAAAGAGGGAGGAAGGGAGAGAGAGAGAGAGAATGTTCTAAGCCATGTCATTGACTAACTACAGCCAACACAGCAACACTCATGACTCACAAATCTCACAGTGGGCAGAAGCAGCCATGAACCTAAAAGGACATGTGATTTCAATTACACAAAGTTCCAAGTCAAGCAGTAACTTCTGTAGTCAGGGGTGAGAGAGGAGGCAAGGAGGCTTAGTAACTTTCAGATGATACAAGGGACTTCTGGGGTCCTGGCATCTTGTCTGAGCAGGGTACAGGCTGTATCTGCAAGTATTTTCTATTCTATACTCAGTGGTCACATGACTAGTGTGTGTTGTTATATAGACAAATCACACCCAGTACATTCATGTGTAGTAATTTTTTTTACTTATTTATAAAAAATAACTGGTATGAGATATAGAATATAAAGAATATTATTAACAAGAAAGAGAACTACATCTGGCTGGGTTTGCAGACTAATTATAGAGCTCACTCCCCATTGCCACGGTCTCATTTCCACTTCCTATCAGAGATTGTTTCCCATCATTAAATAGCCCTCTACAACATTTTCTCAACTGCTGTATCACAATCCGTAACATGTGCACAGTCATTTATTTAACCAACAGTGCTTTGCTAGACATTCAGTTGTTTGTAATGAGTCATTAAGACCAACACTGTAAACAAGCATAATTATAGAGATCTTTAACCACATCAAATGATTATTTTCTTAAGATAGATTCCCCCAAAGAATGTCTGGCTCAAAGGATATGTAAATAACTAGCAGGAAGGAATTTTGCTAATTTGCATTTCCAACAGCCATGTTTGAGACTTCCTATTCATAGAAGATTAACTTTTGAAGAGAAAATACATTAAAAGATAGTTTAAGTGATGTTACATCAAATATATGGATAGCCCTCATACACAGAGCAATTATTAAACAGACTTTTAAATACAGATAAGGAAGTTAACTTTAAATTTTACCATAAAACCCAAGGGCTGGAGAGATGGCTCAGTGGTCTAGAGTATCTGCTATTCTCACAGAGGACCAGCACCCACATGGCAGCTTACAACTAATTATAATTCCAGTGCCAAGGAATCCAGCATCCTCTTCTGACCACTGCGGGTACCCGGTATGCCCACATATGGTACACATAGATACATGTAGGCAAAACACCCCTACGCATAAAATAAAAATAACATCTTTAGGGGCTGGAGAGATTGCTCAGAGCTTTAAAGCAATTGTTGCCCTTGCAGAGTGCTGTGGGATGGTCTGTATGTCAAACATGTTGCTTATTGGTCAATAAATAAAGCACTGATTGGCCAGTGGTCAGGCAGGAAGAAGTATAGGCAGGACAAAGAGGAGAGAATTCTGGGAAGTGGAAGGCTGAGCCGGAGACGCTGCCAGCCGCCACCATGACCAGCAGCATGTGAAGACTCTGGTAAGCCACGAGCCATGTGGCAAGGTATAGATTTATAGAAATGGATTAATTTAAGATATAAGGACAGTTAGCAAGAAGCCTGCCACGGCCATACAGTTTGTAAGCAATATAAGTCTCTGTGTTTACTTGGTTGGGTCTGAGCGGCTGTGGGACTGGCGGGTGAGAGAGATTTGTCCTGACTGTGGGCCAGGTAGGAAAACTCTAGCTACAGCAGAGGACCTGTATTTGATTCCCAGCACTCACGTGGCGGCTCACAACTATTCAGAACTCCCAGTTCCAGAGACTCTGACACCTTCTTCTGACCTCTGAGGGCATCAGGCATGCGTGTGGTACACACACACACACACCCCTGCAGGCAAAACTCTGACACACATAGAACAAAACAAAATGTGTATTAAAAATAAATAAAATCTTAGCCAGGCGGTGGTGTCGCACACCTTTAATCCCAGCACTCGGGAGGCAGAGCCAGGCGGATCCCTGTGAGTTCGAGGCCAGCCTGGTCTACAGGGGGAGATCCAGGACAGGCACCAAAACTACACAGAGAAACCCTGTCTCGAAAAACCAAAAGAAAGATAGATAAATAAACAAACAAACAAACAAACAAATAAATAAATAAATAAATAAAATAAAATCTTAAGACGAAATAACCTGGAAAACCCAGCTACACGAGACACAGTTCTTAGCCTCAAATATGAGCTCAGGTACTGAAGTGCACTCCTAATTCATCAGTTGACTGCAGAACAGTGAGGGGGGGGGGCTACGCACAGCCAGACGGCTCTCACACATCTCTTCCTGGAAGATGTCTTTGAGTTGTTTGAAAAATGTCTGAAGTCTTTCCTCAGAACTGCCCTGTTGCAGTATCTGCACACATCACAGGCCCAGGGCACCATGGCTTTTGTGGAACACAGAGTTGACCTAAACAAAACAAGGAGACTGAGCCCTCTCTGCCAGCCTAGAGTAAAGCATCAGCCACTTCTTCAGTTTATGAAACTCCAATATATTGGGGCTGCATAGTGCCAAGGATAATTTATTCAAAGGCAAAAAATATACTTAAAAATCAAACTACTGGAAAACAGATTATTCTATAGATCAAGGCTTCTTAAACTTCCCCCACCCGTGACCCTTTCAACCTGAGAAAATCTTATGTAACCCCAGTCACATAGATATATAAACTAGGTGTACTAATAAAAAATTTACTAGTAATGAATCACAAAAAAATTATTTAAAAAATTTATTAGACATAAATATGATTTTACCATTTGTTAAAAATGAAAGAGCTTTTTCCAAATAATGAGATGAATATGCTTGGTTATTTTACATAAAGAATGAAATGTTGGCTCAATATTTGATAATGTAGAACTTAGAAAATCTTCAACCATTCTCAAAGTTAGCCAATATTTTTATTTTATAACCATACATGCTAAGAATGTCATATCACATAAATACATGCTACAAAAATGGTAGAAACATGGGGCTGGAGCAATGGCTCAGCTGTTAAGAGCACTGACTGCTTGTCCAGTAGACCCTGGTTCAATTCCCAGCACCCACGTGGCAGCTCACAACTGTCTGTAATTCCAGTTCCAGGGGACCCGACACCCATGGCAAAATACCAATGTACATAAAATAAAAACAAATAATTTTAAAAAATGGTCGAAACATGTTAAGGCCACTGCAGAAATGACTGAAAATTCTGACCAAATCCCAAGCCAACATTCGTTTAGTGATCTTTGATAAAAATCCAGCCAGCAGCTCAAATTCAGACATTCTAAGTACCATCTAAAGGTGTATTACTTTGATGCATGTTGAGAAACGGCAATAGGGAAAACATCCCAAGTCTTTGTTTTCTATAATTAAATCACTGTTCTGTTTTTTAATGCAGAAAACTTTGTACATGCAGTAAGAGTGTTGCAGTCAAGGCAGACTATAGTCTCACATATGTGCCCAGGTGTTTCCAGGCATTGTCCCTGGGCTGCATGGCGTGGCTGCATGGCTGGTTCCGAACCAAGGCTTCGGTGCCGTCGCGTGGTAAAACACAGGGGAACGCTGTTAGAAACACTTGTGATTCGTTGCACATTGGACTTTGAACTAAATTCCAGCTGATACATCTTCCAAGACCTTTTCACAGGCGTTCTGTGACACCCCACACCCAAGTACAAGACTCCGTGTAGGACTGTGACTCACGGCTTGACACTGTACTCTGGCAGAGTCATCAAACCAACCACACACATTTATGAAATTGTCAAGGAGCAAAATTAATCAATTTTTAAAAAAAAAAAAAAAGCTATGCTCTAGGTCATCAGCAATTAATCCTAAAATGTTAAAACTATGTAAGATTTGCAAGGTAGTGAGTGTAAGCCCTCTTCTCCTGTGAGCTCTTTCCTCGCCCTTCTGGGTGTCTTCATTACGCCCAGGTGCTTTTACCACCTCCCTTTGAAGACTACACACTGGTCGCACCCAGATACTGCCATTTTAGCACAAGGGTGGTGAACACTGACTGTCTGAGGATGGTGCCTCCCAAAACTCAGCATCTCAAGGCCAAGGAACCCCTGGGAAGGGGTCGCGACCCACAGGTTGAGAACCTCTGCAGTAGACTGTCAAGAAAAACACAGGAAATAAACTGTAGCATCTTGGCATGATCAGTTGTCCTCTTCTGACCTCTGTGGGCATCAGGCATGCACATGATACACATGCACACATGCAGGCAAATACTCTACACGTAAAAATAAAAAACAAATCTAAAAATTTTTTTTAATATTTTGTGTGCATATGTGATATGTTTGTGCATATCTGTGTACAGGTGTGAAAAGAGGTTAGAGTTCAATGGTGTGTGTCTTCGTTGATCACTTTCCATTTTATTTTTTAAAATTTTTTGATGATTTATTTGTATTTTATATGCATTGATGTTTTGCCTGCATGTGTGTCTGTGTGAAGGTGTCAGATCCCTTGGAACTGGACAGATGGGTGGGTGCTGGGAATTGAACCTGGGTCCTCTGGAAGAACAGCCAGTGCTCTTCACCACTGAGCCATCTCTCCAGCCCCATCCATTCTACTTTTTGAGTCAGGGTCTCTCACTGAACATGGAGTTCACAGACTGGCGAGGCTGGCTGGCCAACAAGCCCCAGAGATCTTCCCATGTCTGCCTCCCATGCACTGGTATTACAGAAAACCATCATGAGACCCGGCTTTTTCCTGGAGGACTGGAAACACGAACTCAGATCTTCTGAGCAAGTACCTTACTGACTGATCCATTTCCCCAGACCCCAAAACATTTATAAAATACTTTTGAAAAGCCATTTTGTGTGTGTGTGTGTGTGTGTGTGTGTGTGTGTGTGTGTGTGTGTAAATTCTGCAAAGGGATTCCAGATCTTTCATAGCCAAAAGAATGATCCGAACAATACAGTTCTCATGTAGAATATTCTACTAGCTACAGATTCCAAGTCACTAAGTTTGGGCTGTACCTAAATTCTACACATCTACCAAATGTGTAGGTCATACTTAGACTGCTAATTCATAGGTCACATGTTGAGTCTCTAAGTTTCTATACCATTCAGTTCAAATGGTTTGTCAAGTTCAGATGGAGGGGAAAAAACCGAAGCATCCAGGAAAGAAAAAGAAATATGAGGAAAAGAATGCCCCTAGAATCCAGGTCATTTAAGTCGTGGTCTCAACAACAACAAGGGAGCCCTAATAAAACCCTCAAGGCTGAGGAGATGGCTCAATGGTTGAATGCTTCCTGAACTTCCAAAGGACCTGAGTTCAGTTCCCAGCACCCATGTTAGACAGCTCCAGAGGTAAGTGCTTGTTGTGCAAGTGCTAGGATCCAAGTTCCAATCCCCAGAACTCATGCAAAGTCAAGCATAGTAGTGCACACCTGCAATCACAGTGCTCCTGTGGCTTCCTGGTGCTCCTGTGGCTTCCCAGTGCTCCTGTGGCTTCCCAGTGCTCCTATGGCTCCCCAGTGCCCCTGTGGCTTCCCAGTGCCTGTGGCTCCCCAGTGCTCCTGTGGCTTCCCAGTGCTCCTGTGGCTTCCCAGTGCTCCTGTGGCTTCCCAGTGCCCCTGTGGCTTCCCAGTGCTCCTGTGGCTTCCCAGTGCTCCTGTGGCTCCCCAGTGCTCCTGTGGTTTTAGATGGAAGTGGAGAGACAGGAGCATCTCTGGACTTGGCAGGCCAGTTAGCTTGGTATATGCAATGATGAACAACAAAAGAGACCTCCCCCCGCCCCCGCCTGAAAGCAGGTGGACAGTGAGGTTGTCCTCTGACCACATATACACAGAAAGCAAGAAAAAAAGACTAAAAAACATTCATCAAATCAGAAATACTGCCTTCAGTATTTAAACATGATGCCTTGGACCTAAGACAACACAAAGTAGGCACCACTGGCTGGCAGGCAGTAAGTAGCTACATGGACTCTGGATATATTATTTACAACATAAATACCACAAAACAAGCACTGAATAACATGACTTCATGTGAAAACGAGCCAGCCCTTAACCACAACATTTCCATGAACTGAACGGCCATTCACAACCATCCACTTCAAATGTCAGAGCCCAGCCTTGAAGCGAAAACAATTTGCTACAGACGTCATTGTTGATGAGCTGGTTCCTCGGGGTTTTCACAAAGGAGTAGCAGTTGATTTCAACCATCGGACAAACATACTTAAAGCCCAAGGCAATGGAGTTTTTCTTGACCATTTTATTCCAGATTCCAGGCACTTTTAAAGAATGCTCTCTCTCTCTTTTTTAAAACAGCCCTGAAGATGTGTTATAATTGAGCACACTGGATCATATTTTTATCATTGTCATCCAGATTGGATGTGTCAGAAAGTGAATAGATGGTGATGATGAGTGGTCTGTGTGAGTGGTTCGCTGTTATGGACACAGGCAGCACTTGAAGCAGTGAATGATAACATAACCACATGCCTTAAAGCAATCTCTAGTGTATCTTAATGATTTTTTTCCATGCAATAACCTTTCTCCAAACATCGCCATACCTACATGATTTAAACACCCAGCGGAATTTATCTTGATTAATGAAATAACTCACTAAAGGTGAATTTTTTAGGTCAATCTATTTTTAAAAATTGTTCTAAAAATTTAAGATGGTGAATTTTTTTTAAAGTAGTGAAACAAGAAAAATATTCACAAATACAAGTGGAACAAGAAAAAAAATTCACCAATATGGTATTAGTGGCTTTGATTATAATTTTCAATGATGTTCTCATTTGAACTATCAAGACTTACAACACTGAGATTTATATTAAGCAATAAGGTCTTAAAGATTTTGTCCCAAATGTATTATATTTTAAAAGTTGGCATCATTTTTGTCCCAATAAGACAAAATAAAAGATTTGTTAATGTTTACTTCCCATAAAGAGCAAATTCTATTCCCCTAGACCTTCATACTTCATTATTAACACAGTAGTTGAGAAAAAATACAGCCTTTACTACAGTCTATTGATTTTACCCACCATAATACAATAGTACCATCTTCTAGTCCTTCACTTACTCACTCACTCATTCATGCATTCATTCATTCCACAACTACTCACAGTAGTACTGTGTATGTGACAGATGTACTCAGAGTCTTTCCCACAGGCTACACAGACTGCGATCCAGCATATGATTTTGGAACTAGCCTGCATAACAACCAAGGTGTCAATTGTGTGACACATCCTTCCAATAAGGAGCCCAAGGTCTAATGAATGAGATGGAACTTGATGGGATCTTGCATGGTGAATAAGCAGACAATGAACAACTAAGCCTTTTGTGAGGGAGCTGTTATTTCCGCCACAATTCTTTTCCAACATATCTCATTACAAAACAGAGAACATTATAGTTTGGACTTGTCAAGTTATTAGAGGTTCTAAAGATGTGCTGCTAACTTCTATCTTTTAAGAGACACACTTCCAGACTCAGATTCTGAACAGCACTCATATCTAATTAAAACTAATTAATGTATCTTTTCATTTCATTTATTTTTAGTCTTACCTTTTTGACCTAAGTTAAGTGGGACTGGTATTACATTTCTATATGGAATGAGAATATGACTATTCTTTTTATAAATTATTTATATACAAAAGTCTATATTCAAACTCGTGACACAGAAGACGGTTCCTGGGACTGCGTGATAGAGGAAAGTATGGAAGGCTGTTGACCTTAGGAAGAATGTCCTGATCCTTCTCCCACAGCCTGCTTCCAGGCCAGTTTGTCTGAGTCTGAAGATGTCATTCGCCCCACAGTGTCTTTGCCAAGTACAAGGTAGGTGATCAGTAGTGCACATGGTTCTATGACCAGCCCCCTAAGGGTAAACACACTCCACAAAGCAGGGGATCTTACTCCCACACAGATGACAAGCTCATTCAGAAGGTTGGAAGGACGTGACTAATTTTTCTTTTCAAGCTCCCAAGGCTTCTGCTTCCCAGCACACTCTCCTCGTCATGCCAAGAACATGCTTGAGAGTGGAGAGTCAGTGAATGAAATCATCCAAAAGCCTCTGCCAGCACTAAAACTCACAACTCTGACTTTAAACATAACTGTAGGAAAGACATCAAGGGCATTTCCAGTGAGATGAAAATATGCCTGTGAGCCTTCCCAGAAAGGAAGAATTATTTAAAGTATGATGGCTCTGCTTCTGCAGAAGAAAGGTCTATGTGGGCAAGACTCCAGGAGAAAAAATATTTCGTAAAGATGGCTATGATATGAGCTCTGTTAGATGATGGAAACATGATGCATACAAATCAGGAAAATGACTTCTACCTGGTTATACAATTAATTATATTGCTGTATGTGTGTGCATGTATGTGTACATGTATATGTACCTATATGCATGTATTTGTGTGTGTGTGTGTATAAAAATATAGCAAAATGTAATCGCACCTCATTGATTCCTAACTCAGCGTCTGGAGACCTCTTAGATCTGGAATAAACTTAAGAATCACCACAAAGCAAGCAGCCAAAAGAAACATCGCTGTCTTTCCACAGGAGAACACACGCCTTTCAAGAATTCTGCTCACAGCAGTTCACAGGAGCAGCTAACAAGAGATGGGGGAAATTATTACACAAGCTAACTAGGATTAAGGAGTTCCTTCCTGCAGGACAGAGGACCTTCAGTATGTTAACATATGCTGAACATCCCCCAAGGAACTTAGTTGACCAGAGGTCTTTTATTTCAAAGCCATATCGGTATTTCCAGTAATTTGGGAAAAAAAAAAGAAAAAAAAATAAACTGGTACTTCTAGAGACTTCTTCATCTTTGAATTACCCAGCTCCTTCACATGCAGAGCATCTCACTTTGCCCTTGTGATACTTAGAGAATGTGCTGAGTGAGAATTCTGACTTCCCTGGGAGGTGGAAGGAGCCAGAGCAGGAAGGAGGTCAATATCTGCCTCTCTACTTGTTCCTCCAGATGTTAGAATTCCCACAGAACCAAAAGGACAAGGGTCTGAAATCTAGACTTGAAAAATGTGTCAAAAGTGTTGATTCAATGAAAGTCCAAGGGTGTTTCTGAAATAATGAAGCATTTTCCATTTAGGTAGCACTTTCTGCTTAAAAAAAGAAAGAGAGAGAGAGAGAGAGAGAGAGAGAGAGAGAGAGAGAGAGAGAGAGAGAAACAAAGCTCCACAAAGAACATTCTACGTAAAGCAAAAAACCTCATTCATTCAGAAGAAAGAGGGAGAAGTCCACATGGGCACACAGAGTGGGAAAGACAGCCATAGGTGTGAGTCTCACTCTGGGGGCTGAAGCGAGGCTTGCAAAAATGAACAGAGGAACCAAAGAGCTCACTCCAGAGCGGTGAGAAAAGAGTGAGAATATGCTGAGGATAGAATGGACGACTGTGGGTAATATCTGTGGCTCAGGAGCTGGCTCTGCAATCCTCAGCAAATCGTCAAAGGCCTTAAGATGCACCTCTTAGGCCATCACATGGCGAGCAATGGTCTCTCACAGCTTACGGAGTGCAGGTGGGTCAGCTGGCCTCTACCAGCTCCAGGACTCCAATCTGTGAGGTTCCTGCGAGGCCTTGCACTAAGCTAGAGGATCTGGGCAGTGTCATATCCGCACCGGGGGACCCTGTCTCACTTTGCCTGGGAGGAGGGTGCAGTCATAATGGAGGCACCCTCCTGGATGGAGGGTAGCACTGTTAGTCCCACCGGTACCTTTTTCTTTCACTTTTTTTTTAAAGACTCAGTCTGGCCTCAAACTCACTAAATAGCAAAAGCTGGTCCTGAACTCCTAATTTTCCTGTCTTCCCTCTCCCAAATATGAGATTGCAGGGATGTGCCAGCATGTCCAGCTCCTCAGCACTTCAAAACTTCTAAGCAAATAGCTAGAGAGAAAAGAAAAGAAGAGAAGAGAAGAAAAAAGAAAAAGATACTTACAGGCAAAATTCCCCTCGCCTAAATACTGAAATTTTTGTCTAAAACAACAACAACAAAAAAGTTTAGCAATTCTCCCAGGTAATCCTGCTGGGGGTAGGGATAGGAAAGAACTGGGGTAGCTAGAGAGATGACGGACTAGTTAAGAGCACTTGTTGCTCTTACGGAGGATTGGAATTCAGCTCCCAGCACCCACAGGCCTCACAACCATCCATAACTCCAGTTCCAGGGGATCCAAAGCCCTCTTCCGACCTTCACAGGCACCAGGCACTCCCATAAGCAAAACACTCTCATACACATCAAATAAATTTTAAAGAACTTAGAAAAAAACTAAGCTCTTATTTTTAAAAGACAGAATTGGGACCAAAACTCCGCAGCCCAGGAAATCCTGTGGGAGGGAAGCCAGGCCTCTCCTCTTTCCAAACCCAAATGAAAGCAGAGGCCAAGTAATCGTTGAGACTGTTGTGTTATTTTTACGTTTTGTATTTTAATTCTGTTGCTATGTCAATACGAAGGAAGCCAATTAAAAATATTTACACCACATTTTAGAAAAATGAACCTTTTGTTCCGCTGGCTTCACCTCGTGTCTGTTTTAGTATTATCTGAGAAAGATTGCAAGTTACATAATTCAATTAGGTCTTATTTATCCAGAGCTATCCATAGCAAAGCAGAAAAAAAAAAAAATCTTCTAATGAGCTTTCCATTTTTGTTTTAATCAAATCCAGCTGACACTGAGGAGACACCGTGAGAGAGGAAAAGGCAAGTGTCTAGAGGAGGTCCTAGCAGACAGGTGGAGGCGGCCATGATGCTTTCCGAACAGTGGAAGCCGCCACGCTGCTTTCGGGACAGCCCTGAGAGCCTGCTGTCCTCCTTGCTGGACAAGCAGCTCCAGTGAGTTGTATCCTCAGCACCGCTGAGAAGCAGTTATGGAAGCAGGGGAGAGCTGCTGCTGTCTCTGAGGATACAACAGCTACCCAAAGAGCTCACGCAGAAACATCCAAGCTGCAGCAGGCCTCAGAGGATAGGAGAGCCAGCCAGGGCAGGTGTGGGAAGAAGGAAGAGTGGGTCACACCTTCGGGGACAGCCACAGAGAACACCCCTGTGTCACCATAGCCCGTGCTCATAAACCGCATCTCAGCCCGACTATGAGACATAATCAGGTAAACAGTGGCTTTATCTCAGAGGAAGGACTCCGTGTCGTATTTTCAAAGAGACACTACATGATTAAAGAGCATGAAATGACTAAAAGGACACATCTTCACTTTCTAGAAAACGTCATTATCTTGAACTCTCCATTTCCTAGTGCTCCAGGTAACTAAGGTTTTATGTGTTAGACCCTCAATAAACCTGTAAGCCCCAAAGACCAGGTAACTTCCTGGAACGCTGGGAGTTGTAGTTCTTAACAACAAAGCCTCATGGGAAAGAATGGTGGCCTGTCGGTTTTGTCCATATAAGCCCCGCCAACACACATCTGGGGGCCACTCAGCTGGAAAGTTTCCAGGAGTGGTCCTGACCAAATTCCATCTTGATCAGTATATACTGTAAAAAGCTTGCTTTAATTTGGCCAAAATGGTGGGGCTGGTTTTTCTCTGGAGAATTTCAGGATTAACATAGGTAACTTTTGATTGACTGGAGTTTTGTTGTTTTGTTTTGTTTAAAAAAAAAAAACAAAACTCTTTTCAAACTATCGAACTCCAATTGCTGTATTTTATTAAACTCTTAAGTTCTGCTTCAAAATTAATCACGTACAGAGAAAAATGTGTGGTTCTACACAACCCTGGTGGTCACAGTAAAAAGGCGTTACCTCCAAGCCCCTCAATGCTGTTACAACACTGACCCCATTCTCACCCTCAAAATTCCACCTCAGACACTTCTGCTGAGGAAAGGGCTCAACGTGTTGGAAAATATAAGCTAATGGCCTTTTTTTTTTTTTTTTTTTAATGTGGAAGAATGTTCACAAAGTAAAACCCAGAGGTAGACCTCTGCTGGAAGCCAGGACACAAAAGCCCCACTCAGGACAGACCCACTGAGATCCGCCTGTTCCATCTGTCTCTTTCAGATGAGGAACACGCACCCTGTCGATTCAGTCCAAATAAACAGTTTTCTAAAATTCGTACTTATGAAAACACGGAGCACCGAATACAGACGACAATGCTTCCGCTCAGGAGTTCTGACTTCAAAATGACCAAAGTGAATGTCGTCTCCTCCCAAAGTATATTTAAAAAAAAAAAAAATCCCTATTTTGTCAAGGACAGGCCATTAGGATAACATTAGACTAGTTGCCAATGGGCAGAGGGACACACACCCATAGTAGTAGCACTGAGGAGCCTGAGGCAGGAAGATTGTGAGTTCAAGGACAGACTGGTAGACGTGGGACTCATCCTAATTGTTCGCTGTTTTTCACTTTAATATATCTGAACATTGAAGAGCTTGGAGCACAGCAAGAGATGGAGGAGATTTTGTTATGCAGAGCACGTCATTTGCTTCTCTTGCTTATTTTGTTTGCTTGTTTGGTTGTTTGTTTATTATTTATTTATTTATTTATTTATTTATTTATTTATTTATTGTGGGGGGGCACATGGCCCGGGGAGAGTGTGAAGGGCACCATGTGGGCACAGGGCATCGTTCTAGGTTGGCAGGCTCAGCGGCCAGCATTATTACCCACTGAGCCATCTCACTGGCCCCTCATCCGTGTCTGTCTAAATCCCATATTGATCCCCTGCTGATCTACCTGCAGAGAGAAGGTGGATCCTCTTTTCACTTTGGTTAAAAAAAAAAAAAAACAAAGAACAGAAACTATCCGACCTGCAAGGGAGTTGCCAGCAGCAACTCCCCACTCACCTCCCAGATGGCCGTCATTGCATTGGCTCTGGGAGAAGCTGACAGGAATCATAGTAAGTCACATTATCCCCCGTCATAACATGGGGGGAGGGCAGGGTTGGGGAGGGGAGCTGTGGGAAAGGAGGGCCCTATGCCCCTTCTCAGGCAGATCAGTTTTAGAAAGAATAATCTAGCAACTGACAATGGGGAACTTGATCTTGGAAGGCCTTTGTGTGTCTGGTCCCTCAAGACACAAAACCCCCACTGGACCTATACCTGCAGAGTAGTGTTGATTCATACTTTCAGCCTCGGGTGCTCCCTGACCGCACCTCTTTCATAAAGTAAGGACAATACGGATGTTCTGTAAAAGTATCTCCTCAAAGGGCACTCAATGAGAAGGGTGGTATGGGTGTAGGTGTGTCTGTGTGTGGGCACAAACCAGTTTGTGGATGTTACCATTTACCTATTTAGACCTGAAAAATAAGTTGGACTCTTCCTATACATGACATCTTATGCTAAACATGAAAATATTATCATTTTTAAATTCCTATACATTTTAGTAAAACTGAAGTGGAAAGAAAATTAAACCCCAAATTATAATATACTCTAAAATGTATATCACAACTCCTATTTCCTATAACTTCTTAAAAAAATCCTCACACATTTTCATGAGCTAACAGACTCCGTGGTACCACCATATATAACTTACAAGGACTTGATGGATCCGAAAAGAGGTTCTGAAAAAAACACACAAACAAAGCAATAGAAGAAAACTCAGTCCAATGAATCCATTCTCTCATGGGCAACTGCTGGAAGAATGAATGTTTGTGCAACCTTTGACAAGAAAAGCCTCCACCAGATCAGTACTGAATCATTCCCAGTACATGTCTTCAGAGACTGTCCCTCTGAGAGCCATGCTGGCCCTGGGCCAGCTGCAGATTCAGAGATGAGGAACACCTCTGAGGACCAGAGGTCCCAACTGAGGCTGGGTCCTCACCATCTGCAGCAGACTCCGGCAGGCTGCCAGGGGTGGAGTTGGAGTAGGCGGGTGGGGAGGTGTAAAAGGATCAGAAGTCACCTGCATAATCATGAACATCACCAGGCAACTCACAAAGAGTTTCTTACCCTCTGGCATTTTAGCATCGCACAATATCTGGCTCACCTGGTCCACCAACGACAAAGCTGGAGAAGCTGATACTGAGCGAACCCATCAGGCCCATGCTCTACCGCTCCATGCCCATTGTGCTCCATGTTTTAAACACACTAAACCATGGAGAGCAATACACCTTAACTACTGTGGCCTAAGTCCTCGGGGATTGCTGTAGCTGAGCTGGGTCTCCTATCAAATCTTCCCATTCGTAAAGAGCCCGTGTCTAATACAGCTTAATAGAGAATGTGTCCTTGTTTTTCTGGGAGGGGGCAAAATACTTCTATGGAAGGTGTTGATCATTAGAATACTCCATACATTTCTCTAGTTTTGGAAGTAAGAAAACAGAGGCTGCTAAAGAGCTGGCATTCTCCATGACCACGGCCACTTATAACGTGTTATCTCCCTGTTCTGCCTCAGTCTTCAGGAAATCCGCAGGCAAACTTCATGTTCAGCTGTGGAAACTCAATTCAGGTTCACATTCTAGCTGCTTTCATAAAACGTGCATCACCCAGTTATCACTGGATACTGCACAAGTTCAGGCAGACTCCTGTGGGGCACAGAATATCCCTCAGGGCTTTCCTGAACTGCATCCCTTTCTTTCTGAAAACCGCCTTTATATTCAAAGAAGCCACGCAATCATGTCACGTCAAAGATTCTCAGCTCACCACCTCCATTGGACCATAGAGCAATGTGATGTCACTTAGACCCTCCCTCCCCCAACAGTGCTTTATCAAAACAGAAGATTTAGAAAATTTGTTTCTGGTTGGGGGGGGGAATCTTCTGGCCTTGCCAAAGCAGGCCAGAAGTATAGGGTGGGGCTAGATGCCCACTAGCAGGCACAGAGCCACCAAAAGCCTTCTCAAACAGCTGTTTCTGGGGGCTATGGGCATAGCTCAGTGGCTAGAGTTCTTGCCTGGCACACATGACTCCCTGGGTAGGATCCAAAGCAGGTGTGGTGACACATGCCTATGAACTCAGCCCTGGAGAACAGGAGAATGGATGTTCTAGATCATCTTCACACATTGGGAACTTGAGGCCAGCCTACTTAAGACCCTGTCTCAAAAAAAAAAAAAAAGAAAGAAAAAGAAAAACAAAACAAAACAAAACAAATCTGTACTCAGAACACAGTTCAGAAGTCAAGATGTAGAGAAAGCCCCAGCACTCAGAACTTGTGACAAAGCAGAAGTGAAAGCCACTTGTAATTGAAGCCACTTCAAAAGAGTCTTCAAGAATGTCACCAAGAAAATAAATCTTGGTGCATCGAAAATACATCTTGGTGCATCATCACTTCTGAACAGCAAGAAATTAGGCTAATACAGCGCGATCAAAGTTCTGGAAACAGCTGAAACCTAAGTTCAAGATAGGTCATATCATAACCTAATTTAAAAACCACAGTGGGTTTTTTTTTTTTCTTTGTCTTGCAGCTAATCAGGAAAAAGACGTCATCAGCTGGCAGACTGCTATGCTAACAGGAATGCTCCAGTGCCGAGGAAGAGTATGAGACAGGGTTCTGCCACACTAAATAAACACCTGCAGGTCTCTCTGTCATTCTAGAAGCCACACAGAAAATGAGTTCTCATTTAAAAAGGTTCAAACAAAAATTTTCATATGGACTGGGTAGATGGCTCAGTGGAAAAAGGGCTTGCCGTACGAGAGTAAAAACCAACGCAGAGATCCCCAGCAGCCACTTAAACACCGGGCATGGCAACCTGCCTGTAACCCCAGAACTCTGGAGGTAAACACAGAGTCCCCAGAACAAGCTGGCTGGACCAGCCACGTCAGCAAGAGACTGGGCTTTAGTGACTGAGAAAGGTATCTATCTGATGTCATATCTGATATCAACATCTGGCCTCTGTTAGGTCCCAAGCCCCAAGAAAGCCAGTGCCACTGACTAAGTCCCCAAATGACAGTCTGGACTCATCACGGGCTGAATTCTGACAGGGCAAACAGGATTGCTTGTAGATAAATAAAAGCCTACATTCAGCATTCCTCAGAAACCTGTGACATGGATTTCTGTCTGGCAGGAAGAGCCATGAGCTCTTATCTCTCCCTACAGCTGACTAAGGCAAATGGAGGTGCCCGGTTCTCAATTACCATATACCTGTAATACACATCAAAGTCTCCTGCTAACCTCCAGGTTCCTTCTGTCCCTATTAACACATACCGGAACACACTTCAAAGCCACTTGGCTCTTCAGACCCACACACTTCCTCCTCCCTGACTACCCTAAACTTCCAGGCTATTCCAGTTTACAGGCCTCCCTACCACCACCACCACCACCACCACCCCATTTTTTCTTGCAAGAACTGGCAAGGCTTTCCTCATCTTTTTTGCTATTCTCTCTTTCCCTGAGAGATGGCTGTGGCTGCTTAGCTTCCTCCAAATGCCTGTGGCTATTCTCGGCCACCTTGAGATAGCCACGTGGCAGTTTCGTTATTTCCAATAACCCTTCTTCCCACCCGTGGAGAGGCCATCTCAGTGGTTTCACTACATCCTTGCTTACAGCCTCCACATGCATGCACCCACACATGCCTGTACAGCTGCATGCATACCTGCACACACACAAGCAAACACACATGTTTAACACACACACACACACACACACACACACACACACACACCACATGCAAAAAACAAAATACCTTATGCTTTTGCAGATATTCACCTCCATATGTCATTAGGTGCAAAGAGAAAGTGAGTCTGGCCTGAGAATACCTACCTGGGCTGAGTACAGACTTTCCCTCACCCTGTCCAACCTGCAGCCGGCACCTGCAACCTTCTGGTCTCTTGGGCCTGCCACTTGTGAGAACCCCCTTTCCCTCCTCTCTGCCACAGCTTCCCACCAACTACATTCAGTTGCTCAATGTATCCAAAGGTGCTGTAATTCTGGTAAAGGGCTCACCTCTGTGTGCCCACAATGCCCTTTTCCCATATAGCAAACTCCTATTCATGCTTCACTACCCCGCTCAAATGTCACCTCATCCATGAAGCCTTCTCCTTCTCTCTCATTTACCCCTTCCTCATGGCTCCCTGTGGCTTGGGGAAGAATTTCTATGGCCAAGAATATCTGCATGAAAATGAACTTACGCATCTGTATCACAAAGATTGCATGGACAGTTTTAGGAACAGTTTTTTCCATTTTTTTAAAAAATTCAAAAACATTGAAATAGTGAATGATCACAAGACAGATGTTTTAGAGCTTTTCAGCCATTGCACTATTCAGTAAGAGGCTTTGGGAGACAGAAAACAATCTTACTGAGTGTTTGAGACAGGAGGAAGGGAAGGGTGATACAGCCACACACTGGCTCTTATGTTCCTATACTCCTATCCAGCACCTGCTCGGTCAGACGTCTGTGTGAATGCTTAAATTGAAGACGTGGAGTCACGGATACTATAAATGCAACTTCTCACAGTATTCGGGCAGGCGAGTGCCAGGCAGCATTCTCTCAGTGATCTGATGGTGGCTGTTCTAGGACAACAAGAGTCCCTCTAAGGTCCCGTCCAACACTTAGAGAGGTTAAGTGAATTACCCAGGGTCACCCAGCTGCATGGCAGCAATGCCCGGACTCAAACAGAAGACTTCTGATGCGAAACCCAGTGATCTGTTTATTAATATGGCGCTGCTCTTGTGATATTAAACAGCCTGCCAGGGGAAATTAACAAGAAAAACCCGTGATTTCCAAAAATGAAAATGCAGCTTTATTAGTCCGCCATCCAGGCCTTTAAATGTCTGTGTTTCTAAAACTGTGGTCCTTGGATTCTCACAAACACTCAAAAGAATGAACCCTCTCAAGAACCGAATAACTCTCTGTCAACTTGGGGCTCACAGAAGTAAGAGTCAGAACAAGATCTGTCCTATTTTCTAGATGTGTTATACGGTCAAGGACAGACAGCCATGCCGTCACTGAGCTCACCCAAAGGGCACAGGTGCAAGCTTGCATGTGGCTGAGCAGGTGGCCCCTATCAAGACCCAGTCAGAGAGGTTCCCGGAGGCTGCCATCTATAAAACTCTTCAGTCCTAAACTCAGGAACTCAGGCAGAGCGGGTAGGGGAGCAGTTATAACTGCCTGGCCAGGGTGCCAGTGAGCAGAAGACACATTGCTGATACCAGAGTTCTTCTCAGAAACAGTGGCAGCTGGAGAGGAGCTCTGGGAAGCTAGCACTGAGGGAGACAGTTGGTGGAGGAGATGCAACTAGAGACCAGATGGAAGAGGCAGAGTATGGGAAATGCGGCTGGGGGTGGGCCAGTGGCTGAGGGATAGCTGAGGGTCAGAGAAGGGACAACTTGAGGACGTGTCTCAAGCCCCGCTGCAATAGGAAGCCTAAGAGGCAGGAAAAGTCTCCAGTGTCTACACAGATAACAGGCTCAGGAGAACTGGCATCACTTTACACCCAAGATCAAACAGGAAGTGACGCTTCCAGCCTCTAAACACAGCTAAAAGGCTTTCTTCCCAACGCCTGAAAAAGGATTTACAGATATCAAGAATTGTATCATTCAAAGATAATAACTTTGTCTCCAGCTTGATTTACAAAATCATCAAGTTCATTTACCTTACACACACACACACACACACACACACACACACACACACACACACATTGCCAAAGGGATTGGTAAGTCAATGCAAAAGTGAGGCCATAATAAGCTAGAGAAAAAATATTAGGAATACGCATTTGAAATCAAGAGGCAAAGCCTTCCTAAGCACGAAAGCAAACAAAAATTAATGAACAAATAAAGGAAAATTGATTTTTAGGCCCTAAAAGGCAAATGATATCCGTGCCTGAAACACAGAGTTCATTCCCTTCATGTCTAAAGAGCACTTCGACAGATAAACAAGAGGAAAGCATACGAGAAAAAACGAGAAAGGAGTTTAAGATTCTTATTCCCCCAAGGAAGGTACCTGACAAAAACATAAATGGTTTTCACTAATACTCAAGCAAATGCAAATTAAAGCATAAGAATATAATTTTTCATTAATTAAATACGTTGAGCATTTATCAAAGATTTTATGCAGTATAAAAGATGGGGAGAGGCTAGGACACATATGAAATGAAAGTGGGGAAGGTAATATTGGAGGTAGAAAGGTTTAAGTGGGGATGGGGGAGTCTGGGATATGGGGAGAGGACTGAAGAGAGGGTCGACCCAAATTAAGGCTATATGAGGAAGCCATAAGGGGAGCAGACTACTTTATAAGCTAATTAAAAGTTAAAAGTGAAAAGAAGAGGAGTTTGAATTGAGGTACTCTCTGGCTGGATAGGGCTGTTCCAGGAAGCCATGGGTTCTTAAATTGAAATCTTATCACAGAGTGGACTATCTTCCTATGGGATCTTGGTTAGGGAGGCCTCTAATTTGTCCTCTAACAATACACCCGAGCTTGATGGTAACCTTATAGCCGAATACACCACAGGCTCTGGTCACAGAACAATGAGACATCAAGCTGGAGCTGAGAGGGAAGCCTTCATGCTAGTTAGATTTTAGAGGGCCAGAAGGCGTTATGCAGGTTGATGGGGGAGAAGAGTCACCAGGGGTCTTACTTAGCTGTGGGCCCTGCACACTATGAGCTAGCCAGACAAGATGCACTAACTAGTATATAGTGGCATGGCTGCTATGGAGACAACCAACCGCTTTCTGAATGGATTTAAGGCCTGCTTGCTCTACAAGAGGGAATTCATTCTTGGTATTATAAGCTTGGTCAAAAGCCTGTTCCTGAGGAGGTCACAGGACCTAGTTTGGGAGCTACTACTGTTGTTTTGCTAAGTGGACATGTGCCCATCAAATTGCCTTTTACATATCTATGCTTACTTCCATAGATCACTGCTGCTCTCAGTTCTGGCTACAGAAGCTTCTTTTTACAGTAGCCAGAGGGTCCTTCAGGAGCTCATTACTAGTCCAAGTACTGAAAACAAGTGACTGATAAATGCACAGCCATAGCCATCTATATCACTGTGTGTATATATATATATATATATATATGACATCTGTATCATTCCCCCCCCCCCCCCATCACAGAAGAGGAGAAGAAAGAATGTAAGAGGAAAATGAATGAGTAGAGTGTTTTAGAAAACTCTCTTCTGGGTATGACATGGTTGCTGTACTCATGAGCTCTCTCAGACCTGTATAAGTCATAATAAAACTTATACAAGTTTGAGCTGATCACCAATCCACCATAGGGGTAGAAGCCATCCCTTCCTGACGATCTAATAGACAGTAAAAGTTGCTAGGAGAGAGAAACATTTTCATGAGTGATGTAACCAGTGGTTAAGTTGTCTACATTCCTATATCCCTAACCCATGCTCCTGTAAACAAGCTTAATTAAATTTATTAGGTCACCACTTACCAAAAAAAAAAAAAAAATTACTAGGACCTGTTGAAAAGTGGGAATGAAAAGAGGCAAGAGAAAATAATGATGTGTGAATGGAATAAAAATATATGATATGGGCCGGGCAGTGGTGGTGCACGCCTTTAATCCCAGCACTCAGGAGGCAGAGGCAAGTGGATCTCTGTGAGTTCGAGACCAGCCTGGGCTACAAAGTAAGTTTCAGGAAAGGCGCCGAAGCTACACAGAGAAACCCTGTCTCGAAAAAACAAAAACAAACAATATATATAAATATGATATTTGTGTATGAAAATGACATCATGAACCCTACTGTTACGTATTATTCACAAGTGGGAATAACATCTTTAAAAATTAGATCTACTGTTTATAAGGGTATGGGTAAAGCAGGTTATAACCTGCTGATAAAACATACAAGTATGTATCAATGTGACCATTTGCATTTTAAAAAAAAAGCTCTGGGGCTTACTAACCATTCAATCTAACCGAATCAATGACCTCCAGGTGCAGTGAGATACCCTGTCTTAAAACCCGGGAAGAAACCTGAGGTTGATCTCTGGCCTCCCCCATGAATTCGACAGTATAGACTGTTGCTACTTGGAGTGTGGTCTTCCCATTCACACCTCAGAGCCTGCTGGAAATACAGAATCTCAGGACCCACCCCAGACCTGCTCCATCAAAATTTAGACTTTAGCAAACTCTCAGCTAACTTGAATGTATGGTAAAATTTAGGAAATGCTGATATAAGAAGCTGTAAGCTAAAATGTGATGAGTCCCACTCAAGAGATTATAAACAGAACTGAAGCAACCCTAAATAGAGTAAGGTGAGGGAACCGATTCACACCCCTAGCTCTCTGACCCTGTATCTCCTACTAGAGATGCCCAGCTCCACCCCTGTCCAAAGGAAGATCATTTCCAAAGCTCTCCCGATTATCTAAGCAGCTACCCTTGAGAACCCTGGCCTCCAAGCATAACCACAGCCTTAACCAAAGATGGCACCAGTATAACTACAGCCAGACACAACAGGCCCTTGCTTCTAACCCTCCCTCAGTCCCATACCATAAATCCTTCTCTGTCCAGACACACACACACACACACACACACACACACACACACACACACACACAGTGTTGTTAGTTACTCTAGCTCTAACAGCCAGCACACAACTGGTGCTTGCTGAACAATTATTGAAGAACTGAACCTACATGGATGGGAGAGCTGACAGATGAAAGAGGAAAGCCGCCAAGCCAACTGTGCAAGAGCATCTGAAAGCCATAGCAAAACACATGTCCAATCCCTTAAGTCTCATTGATGTGAGACTTCAATGAAACCTAAGCCTCCTGAGCAAGATTCAGACCAAAATTAACAACAACAAAATCATCACCTACCACTCCAAAAAGGGGGCTGAAGGGAAACAATCCAGGATGGGTGTGGCCCACATTTATAGCATCATGTGGCACAGCAGCACATGACACTATAAAACAGATGAAGCACAAAGACGGGAACCCACCTGGCAACCAAAGCCTGTTCTAGCAGGTCTCCCTACCAGCCTACAGAGCTCCGCTAACCTGTGCACAAGCACATACTCTAGGCCAGAAAAGCAGCTGGAAACACAGCACCGTCTACATACAGGTCAAGACACACCTTTCCCCAGCCAGAAGTCACGGGAGCAGGACATGAGGACACCTGTGTAGGGCTAAGGAGATATCTCAGTATATACATGCCATGAAAGCATGAGCATTTGGATTCCTTACACACACATTTTTAAAAAGCCAGTCATGGTGATAAGTGAACGCCACCCCACCATTGGGGAGATAGAGGGATCGTTGGGGGTTGATGGCCAGCCAGCCCAGTCAAGTCAGTGAACCCCATATCGCAATGAGAGACCCTACCTCAAAAAACACTATGGGTTGCTCCTGAGAAATGACACCTGTGGGCTGACCTGTAGTATCCATACACATGTGCACCCACACCCTGGAGCAAACACATCAACATACCTACATGTGCAGACATAGAAATCGCACACCTGCATAAAACATTCACTAAATGAGCTTGAATGAGTCACTGCCATGCTTCAAAGGCATGAGACTTGAAATATGATCACTCTGTGGTCTCTCTAAGTCAGGCTTTGCCTGTGGAAACAAAAGGTAGGGTCTGCAGGGTGCTACCTAGATTTCCTTCTCCTCTCTGCTCTCTGGGGAGTCACTTCCTCCTCCTCAGCGCAACTAAAAGAACATACCCGCACACTGAAGGTCTTCCAACTCTGCTCAACAGGCAATCGAACAGCTTTTGGAACCAGAAACAGCATGAGCAAGATGGCCTCCCTCCTGCCATCTGCTTAACTGAGGCACGGAAACTGTCATTAGGAGTTTGTATTCATGTAGCTTGCTGGCATCTTCTCTCCATCTTTCCCATGTCTTATGTCGGAGAGCTGCCTCCGTGGGCTGTCTACAGAGCCCACCGCACACTTCCAGGAAACACCCACGTTACCCCCACACTGCTTAAACTGGCTGTACACTCAGAGGTCATGCCAACATTATTTGCCTTTGGGGAGATATTCTGCAGAGTGGCCTCACCACAAACCAGGCCAGTCTGGCAAGTCAACAAGGCCAGGTAGCCAAGCCCCAGCTGCCCAGTCCCCTCCCTCCCACTCAGCCCTGCCTCGGCTTCCCCATCAGTCATCACTTTCTGATTTTTTTTTTCTCTCCTGTGGTAAAAATAACTTCCTCTTGGAGTGTCTGAGTCTGTCTGTGACGTCACCCACATTCCTTGGCATGTCAGGGGAGGAATTCTTACACTGCAGCAGAATGAGATTGTAAGTGATCCCCGATCAGTCTGCGGTACTCCAACCAGATGAGTCAGGCCCGCTGCTCAGTGGGAGACAAGAGAAACCACTTCCAGCCTCCTGCCTGGGCTGGAAGCCCTGAGCCAGTTCCTTCAGCCCCTGCTTCTTCCTCCCCTAATCAGCAGGTAGAGGGTGCAGGAGATGCAGGAGACTAGTAGGTCTGTCAGATATTGGGCAGTTTTCCATGAGATTCCATGGGTGTGGCTCTGGACAGGAATACAGCGTCTTAGTGGGCACATCACCCAGCAATTGTTCCCAAGAACTTGGTCACATGTGCACTAGGGACCCAGAGGCTCCTACGGGCTCAGCCAGGCTGCTAACTCTTTAGGCATGGAAGTAAGACAGTCCCAAAGAACACAGGCCCAAAGGTGGCTTGTGACAGTAACACCCTCACATCCAAGAAACTGGAACCTTCACAGGAGGAGGAGGAGAGGTAGATACATAGAAGAAAGAGACAGAGATGTGGAGAGTCCCTGTGGTGGTCTGAAAGAACATGGCTCCCGTAGGCTCACAGGGGGTAGCACTATCAGGACGTGTGGCCTTGGAGTAGGTGTGGCTTTGTTGGAGAAAGTCTGTCATTATGGGCAGGCTTTGACGTCTCAGATGCTCAAGTCAAGCCAAGTGTGGCATTCTCTCTTCCTGCTGCCTGCCAATCCAGATGTAGAACCCTCAGCTCCTTCTCCAGCACCATGTCTGCCTGCATGCTGCCATGCTTCCCACCGTGCAATAATGGACTAACCCTCTGACTTGTAAGCCAGCTCCAATAAAATGTTTTCCTTTATGAGGGTTGCTGTGGTCATGGCGTCTCCTTCGAGCACTAGAAACCCTAACTAAGACAGTAATGAGAACCAGCTTATCTTCTCATGGACAAACCAGCCAGTGGAGAGCAGCCTGCTCAGATGAGCCGCCCATTTGGGTCGTGAGTTATCATCCCTATCTTGATGATTTGCTCATTTTTAACTATCTGCATATTAGTCTCATTTCCTCGGGAACCATCTGCACCAAGTCTGGATTTTTTTTTTTCTTTGTGGGAGGAGATTGATCAGAAGGTGTGGTTTTAATGTCTTTATTTTCTTTTCTCCCCTTCATTCTTTCTGTGTTGGAGAATTATTTCTGAAGAAAAATTACTGCAATCCAGGTAATTTTTCTAGACAAGATTTCACATGGATGGGAAGTGACATGGCAGCCAGTGTTGTATTTTCAACTATCTGGAAGGCTGGGAAGCCCAAAGGAATGGTCTATGGTTCTTCTGGAAGGAACAGAAACAAGCAGGAGCCCAAGAGTACAAGACAGTGCAAGAGGTTCCCCCATCTTGTATTCTTGCTGAGGTCGTTTCCAGGTTTAACTACAGTCCAATCTCTTTGTGGAGAATACCATGGAAACCCACCCAGCTCTATCTAGGAACCAAAGGTCCGGATGTCCTACTGACTTAGCCCTTGTTAAAGCTGCTTGCTTGTGCAGAACATCCTCCAGCTAACGGTTTATCTTAGCTGCCTGTTTGTGCGGAACTCCTCTCCTGGCTAACCTCTTGGCTTCTGTTAAAACTGCTTGCTTCAAACTACTTACTCTGCGAAGACCCCCTTGCACGTGTCAAGCAAGATGCCTGGAAGAGATCTCTGTCCTTAAAAACCCTGTGTTCAAGAAACCACTGGAACACAGACTATTCCTGGCTATTTATCCGAAGGACTCCCCAAGTTAGCGTATCCCAGATACTTGAACATAAATGTTTACTACAGTGTCCTTTGCAACAACCAAGCTATGGAATCAACACAGGTGTCCATCAGCAGAAAGGATAAGGAAAATATGGTACATACATACCATGGAAGTTTTTGTTGTTGTTTTGTTTTATCAAGACAGAGTTTCTCTGTGTAGCTTTGGAGCCTGTCTTGGAACTTGCTCTGTAGACCAGGCTGGCCTCGAACTCACAGAGATCCACCTGCCTCTGCCTCCTGAGTGCTGGGATGAAGGATGTGTACCACCACTGCCCTGCACCACAGAAGTTTTTTAAACTTTATTTATTATTATTGTATGTGCACACACGTGTGCGGGCATGCAGGTGTGTGTGCACACGTACGTGTGTGTGTGTGTGTGTGTGTGTGTGTGTGTGTGTATGTGGTGTGACTGTAGGCACACATGGTCACATGGTGTGTCTATGGAGAACAGAGGATAGCTCTCTGGAGTTGATTCTCCCTCTTCCCTGTGGGGTCCAGGAATCATACTCCGGCCCTGAGGCCCAAACAGTAAGCACTTTGACTCACCCACTGAGCCATCTCACTGGCCCCACAAGGGAGTATTTCTCAGCTCTAAAGAAGAATGAAGTCATGCCATTTGCAGGAAAATGGATGCAGCCAGAGACAGTCACATTATATTAATTAAGGCGGACTGAGGAAGACAGACAAATACTGCCATGCTTTCTCTCACCGGCACTTCCGTGATTTCACATAGAAACAGAAAGTCACGCGTGTATGTGTGACATGAAAAGTAGAAGCAAAATTGTCGAGAGGACGAAGGGAGCTAACAGGAGCAGGTACAGTGGGGAAGGAGGTGGGAACTGTATCAAACCCATCGCTCAGTCGGTGTGAAAATGCCTTTGCGCAACCCAGTACCATGTGCGATAAATGCACACCAATGGAGCGGGGAAAAAAATTTAAAAATTGTAAAGGAAAAAAGTCCTTCTCCTTTTTTAATTGCCATCATTAAATGACATCTCTATGAGCAGGTGGTTTTAAGATCGCAAAGGGGCATTGGAAAAGTAGTAACTTTAAAGAAAAGACACTGTCCTCTGGAGTAGACTTAAATATTACCGACGGGGAATTCTAGAACCCTTAAACTGTATTTCTCCCTTCTCCAGGCCACGGGAACTCATTCTCAGACTGACAGTCAAGCTCATGCTAGAGGTGAGGGTCTGAGGAAACCATGGATCTCATCAAACTCCTGGCGTTAGAGGTGAAGAAAGGGAAAACTAGGAAGGCCGGTGCCGTCACAACACTCCTGCTGAACTACCGTCCGTCCCCTTCCAAACTGTGGCACAGAAGCCCTCACATACCTGCACTACTTGGTCTGACAGTTCAACTTGTCCAACAGAAAGGTGACCATATGCCGTAGTCCCCATACCAAAGCAGGAAGTTCTGTGCTTGATTGACAAGCTCATGGATCTTAAGGTTCTGCAGCAAGATTTAACTTTCTTTTGAATTATTAGAAAATGGGCAATTGCTTTCAGATGCCCAAGGATGCAGGGATGAGCGGTAGCCCAAGGATGCAGGGGTAAGTGGTAGCCCAAGGATGCAGGGAAGAGTCACTGCCCAAGGATGCAGGGATGAGTCATAGATCTCATGTGCCCCCTGTCCCTGTCAGAGACCAAAGCAAGCAGAGAAACTAAGAATTGAGAACAGAAATAAATTCACCCCCACACTTGGTCAAGACCCCCTCCTCTTCTGTGGTACACTGCTCTGGCCCTAACCCTGAATAAGAGCAGTGGGAACAGAGAGGAGAAAGTGGCCATGCTGCTGGAAGGTTCTTCCACGAGAAGAGAAGGGCTAGGATCCATCACGGTGTGGGCCTGGTGCCATGACTGGTTCAAGCAGACCTAACTTAGAGTTCACTGCTCTAATCTTAGCACACCCAGCCTTCTGGGCCTCAGCCTCCAGTGTGTTCCTCCACAGTGCTATTTTATCTTGTGAATATGGGGAACAAGTGAAAGAGATAAATTCAAAACAGTAAAGTTTTCTGTGGAAAAAAAATGTGTTCTTAATCTCGAAAATAAAGAAAGAGAAATAAAAAGAAAAAAAAAAGAATGTATTCTGTCTTTCCCCCCTTTGGGGATATGGTATTTCCAGGGATTGAACCCTATAAAACAATGATTCTCAATGTATGGGTCGTGACCCCTTTGCAAGTCGAATTGCCCTTTTCCATTGCCTTTTCACAGGGGTTGGTTGCCTAAGACCATTGGAAAACACAGCTATTTACATTACAATTCATAACAGTAGCAAAATTACAGTTATGAAACAGCAGCAAAAAAAAATCATTTTATGTTTTGGGGTCACCACAAGATGAGGCGCTGTATTAAAGGGTCAGAGCATTGAGAACCACTACTACAGATGTTTACACATGCTAGACAAGAATTTTACCACTGAGCTACATTCCCAACCACCAGCACCCCAACACACACACACACACACACACACACACACACACACACACACACACACACTCTTTTTCTTTTTTCCAGAACATCCTCTTTAAACATATTTCTAGGAAGCAGAAAAGAGGCAAAGAATGAGGAAGGTTCTCGGGTGTATGTAACTAACAGGGCAAATGCCTGGAACTTGTCAGCTGCTGACAAAGCTTCGTCAATCTAAGGGGGAAAAGAGAAGCCACAAAAAAAAAAAAAATCACTGGTTATTTGGTTAGGTAATTTCACATTTCTAGGTTACAATGGTTTCTGTATTGGGAGCCAAGTCATAAATGAATTTGCATACTCCCACTCTATGGGTGTTCCTGTGAGTGTCATATACACATATGTGCTTAAAAGAACAAGGTGGGGAAGTAGGCATTTGTTAAATTAAATGCCAAGCCTTGGGATAGAGAAGTACAATTAGCAGTTTTAAGAAACTAACTCATATGTGTGTTTTGCCTGTGTATGTGTATATGTCTGTGCGCCATGTAAGTACCTAAAATGACAGTTATTAATCCCATTGCGCAGTTCAAAGCACCCATGGCTCAAAGAATTAAAAAGAAAAGAAAAAAAAAAAAAGCCTGTTCAGGTTCTCGAGGCTGCAAAGCAGTAACTATGACTCACACCCAGATCTCTATCCAAAGCTATATTCTTTCTGAACATGATGCTTTCTGACACAGCCTTTGGTGACTACTGTTCAAATGACTGAACATAGGAAATTACTTATCTCAGAATACTTGTATTTTTCTTTTCATTAAGGTCATGAAAAGTCATCCTTACTGAACTAGGGGGGAAAATATCAGTGGTATGCCTTCCAAGTCGTGCAGTTGAATGTAATTGAATGCTGTTTGGAACATCTGCCAGGGCTGGGGAATGGGACTAGTGGCAGAGCCCAGGCTTAGCGTGGACCAACCACGGGTCCAGTCCCTGGAACGGATGAGACAAACACCTATCAGTGAGCAGAGTAAGAACCAGGCAGCCAAAGCGACGACTTGGAGTAGTCTCCAGACATTTACTAAAGCAAAGAGAAGCAGTTTGGTGCCCTGGACTCTAAGCTTACTCTGGCTAAAATCTATAGTCCCCATTTCAAAAATCGAACAGCAGACAGCCACCTCCTTCGAAAACTTGAAGCCATACTTGAAATGTGATGCCCAGTGTTACACAGATTGCTAACGAAGGAAGTCTCTGACCTAGAGAGAGAAATACGATGCTTACTAGCAAACTCCCAAAGAGAACTGCTCTGGGGTTCAGGGAGACGACAAGAAACAAAAAGCCTGCGTTCCAGCTGGACACGGCCAAAGCTGTGAATTAACCTCAGGTATTAATTACCTGGAGCTCTAAAAATGTAACTCTAAATCCCCAGAGGTGGGAGGCACACACTTATCCCTGTGCACAGAAGAAAATGTTTAGTGAGCTATCTGTCATATTGATTTTATATTTATTTAGTGTATTGGCTTCCAATAGCGAGGAAAAATTAGACTGATGACATCAATTGAGCCGTCTTCCTCATCCCTCCCCAGACTCTCTACCGATTACAGACAACCAGTAAATAAGTTTACAGCGTTAGCAAAGGACAAGTACATTCAACCAACAGCTCCTTCTTAGGAGCCCGAACACAGCACCAAGGAAAGAGATGAAGAGAGGGATAGGGAGTCCACGCCCCCTGCATTTAAGGAGGCTGCCTTCAACCGATCACAACACCAGATAGCATGTCAGTCCTTCAGAAAAGATGGCGAGAGAAAAACTACAGGGGTTCAGGTGCTCACTGGAGATTCCAACTTCCTCAGCAGCAGGTGCTTAGGGCTGGAGTAATGGGGTCCTATCACCACTAGGGTGCTAAATAAAGGCCAGGCATTTTCTCCTTCTCATGAAAATATTCTTAAAGTGGTTGTGGTGATGACTATATCTAAGGAATACAATGAAAACTGTTAACAATATTAAAAACTTTTAAATGGATCGACTCTACCCGCTCGTGAAGTACATCTCAGTAAATGTCAAAAACTGAAGTAGACATCATTTGGAATCGTCCTGTCAAACAGTTGCTGCATTTTGCTGACTTTTGCAAATAAGAATTCCCAATGGCCGGCGTGTTGGCCATTCTATCCCTACCTCTAATAAACAAAACGATGTATGTCACTGTTGGCTAGGAATAGGTTTCTATAACACGATAAATATGAGTAAGACAAAGTTCATTTGTGGTCACTGCTTCAAAAAAAATGAAAAGAACTGAGCAACAGCTAATAATTCTAAGGGCTGCAATTTATCAAATGGGGTGCCTTTCCACTGCCCATCACCTAACCCCACCAGTACAGCTGCAAGGTCAACTATTTCTTCTCCTTCAGCACCCCTCCGTCGGGCAACAGACACGGTTTCCCTCCTCGAATGAAAAAAACTTGACTACTTTATTTCTAGCCTCTCTCCAACAAAACCAACTCATGTCTTAAGCCTAGATGGATGTCAGGGAATGTGGAGAAAGAGAGTATCTAGAGGGTCCATATTTATGTGTGTTTTTAAACAATTCAGACCGAGACTAGCCTCCATTAAAAAACAGTTTACCGGTCAGAAGGCACCCCCCACCCCCAATCCCCACTCTGTGTTTACAGAAGAGGCTGCCACAGTTGGATGTCTTTTTCCGTCTTTCTTCTAATACAGTGCTGCTGTGTCCCCAACCCGCCCTCCGAGATGACTGGGCGGCTATAAACAAGAGTCTCATTTTTCCATGTCAACAATTCTATTGATAACCTCATATTTTATGCATTCCTTCCCAGCTGACTGTGTGCGGCCTCCAGTATGGCATTTAAACCACGTGTGATACGTAGAAGAAAGACAGAATTGGGTTTTTAAGGGTTAGTGAAACTGTTTCTGTAACTGATCTGGACCTCTATTTTCACATTTCCCTTTAAGTTTATTTAAAGTTAGAGAAATTCAAAATTCAGTAAAATCACATCTTTTTTTTTTTTTTTTTTCATTTTCTGACTCTAAATTCCCAGGCTCGTGTATATAATACATGTAGAAATTGGCAATTCTGGGAAAAAGCACTATGTCTCCATTTAAAATGCTATAAATTAGAAATGAGAAGGACAGTCTACCGACTGTAGATCAATCCAACAAATTTAGCTCTCATAAAGGCTAAATCACATCTCCGAGGCTTGATGATAAATCTTTAGCGTCTGCCAGTTGTACAGGATCAGTAGTGAACCATCTGGTTCGTTTTGTTTATATCAATCTAAATAATGTGTGTCCAAGTTTTTGATATTTCCACAGCTCAGAAGTGATCAGATGACTACCAAGCAGGCGGGGGCGGAGGTGGGGCGGGGGGAGGGGGGTTCATTTTGTTTTCTATAACAAATCAAAGTTTGAATGCAGAAAGAAGGCGAGGGTAGGGGACGAGCTGGGTGCCGTGGCCCGTGCCCTAATCCCAGCACTCCAGAGGCAGAGGCAGAGGCAGGTGGATCTCTGTGCTGAGGGCCAACCTGGTTTACCTAGTGACTTCTAGGACAGCCAGAGCTACAAAGTGAGACCCCCAGAAAGAATTTTAGGTTGCTAAGGTCACACAATGGTAAAAAGGCATTTGCTGCACCAGGCTACGGCTGTGAGTTCAGTCCTGGGATCCATATAAAGGCAGGACTGACTCGGTCTACAGAGTTGTCTTCTGATCTCTATGCATGCACCATGGCACCTGCGCACACACACACACACACACACATACACACTATCTAGATAGAGAGACAGACAGACGGACAAATAGACAGAGTGTGTGTATGTATGTACGTATGAAATCACATACATAATTATATACATGTAATTATATATGTATATGTAATTGTTAAAAAACATTTTCCACTGGATTGGAAAACCTATGGGCTCCCACCCTTAAGTACAGCGTTAGCCATGCTTTACCCCACGGCTTCATTTTCCTCTCCCAGCTTATTTCTTCTTTTTGAATGTTGCAGCAGGAAGTTCACGTTAGAAGAATATACTCTGTCCTTCCCCAAACCGGCTGGAAGAAGGAACCCTTTGACCCTAGCTCCTCGCTGTACCCTGTCTCTGGTCTCTTCCCTCCCCACACTCTGCTTCCTGGAGGACCCACTTTGCCCCTGCTCCGTGTCTCTCATAATCTCAAGAAGTGTAAAGCCGGGTAGGGCTGCGGCTGTTAGCTGCTCCCGCGACCCCCACCCCCACCCCCACCTCCCACTCCCGAAACAATAGGCTGTAAGCCGCCGTAAAGCAAATTGCATTTATATCACTTGAAATTTAAAAAAAAAAAAAAAAAACGAAACCATGGTTATGACCTTGAAACATCTCCATAAATCAGTTCCCCTCCCACCTCCTCATTCTCTCAAATGCCTTCAACGGCTTCTGAAAGCAATGGTTGACTGCAGAACAATGGTTTTCAGGCCGCAGCCCTGGCAAGATCACCTGAGATCTTGCTTAGGTGCAGCCTGCTCGGCCCAGGACCAGGCTCATTCAGAAAGTCTGGAAGGAAATTCAGATTTCCTGAGGATGTGAATATGTAACAAATTCCCAAGTAATGCTGATGCTACAGATCCAAGGACCCACACCGAGAACCAGGAGCCTACACACAGAACTTCTAGGAAAAGACCAGGGGGGACTACAGTTTTCCAGTCCCTCACTTCTGGCTGTCCTGCTGTCAGAGTCCGGTTTTTTTTATCAGAGGCAGTATGGCCGCCATTAATGGGATCGTGGTTCGAATGTAAGATGTTCCCAAAGGCTCATATTTGGTCGCCCGCTAATGATGTTCTTTGGGGAGGTTGTGGAACCCTTGGACACGGGGGCCTAGCTGGCAGACCCAAGCCACTAGCAGCAGGCCTTTGAGGAGGGATAGCCAGGCCTTGCTTCTGGTTCCTCCCCACGTGATAATATATACTCACCATATATACTCTGCCGCGCCATCCCCAGAACAGACCGACACCATGAACTGAAATAAAGTCCTCCTCCCTCAAGCGGCTTGGGTCTAGGTCATCTGTCACAGTTACAGGAAACGTAACTAATATAAATAGAAAGGCAGAGTTTGGACAGACCCGTGGCTTCAATTATTTCCCTTCTCTGCTGGCCTCACAAGAAACAGAGGAAAAGGACCAAGGAAAGGAAAGTGAAGTGGATGTAAACCTGAAGATGGTTTAGCCAGTCAGCTGGCAAGATTCCCCTTCTCATCTTTGCTGTATTGGCACTTTCTCTCTCAAACTTCCCATGGTGCTTTTCACCAGGTGCTGGACAGCTTTGGAGGCAGGTCCCACTTCCCTTTCTGTATGCCCGTCCGTGTTAAGCAGCTTTCTATTGCTGTAGCAAGTACCTGAGATGAACCAACTTCAAAGTCTTATTTTGGCTCGAAGTTTGGGAGCTACTGATCCAGAACTTACTGATGCCCATTGCATTGAGCCTGTGGCGACCTAGGATGCCATGGAGGGAGCACACAGCAAAGGAGACTCTTTCACATCAGGTCTGGATGCTGAAAGAGGAAGAGGCCCGTGCTCAGCAACCCCTTTGGAGAGCACACACCTCTCCCCAATGGCCTGACCTAAAGCCTCTTCATAAGGCTTCCACTCGTAATGTTTCCACTACCTTTTAGTAGCACCACGCCAAGGATGAATGGGACATTTCACAGACGGGCCTTTGGTGGTCATTCTAGATCCAATACCTCCATTAATTCTTAGCCTTCAATTTTCCCATACAAAACTGGGACATACAATAGAAGGTGCCAGCAGTACCACATTGTGGATTAGCTTTCATCTGCACGTGCACTGACTGGCACAGTTAATGTTCACCTGCGTCACGAATACCTGTGGCGTTTTGCTTTATTTTCATAAGAACATCCAACACATTAAATATTACTCTACCTACCTGGTAAAATAAGTTCAGTCGTTCACTTGAGCAATAAAAATCAAGTAGCTCTCACACAGGAAATGTATAATATGCCCCCAAATATTGAAATTATAGTCCGTAAAGAACATGTTGAATATAGTATGTTGATCTAGAAATACTGGACTTTGCACATATCTACATTGAGGGGGAAAAAAGAGTACCTCCAAAACTGGTTAAAAGAGAAATTGAGAGGATTTTTTTTTTTTACTAACAATATATTCTGTATTGATAAACTCTAAGATGAGAGAGAGAGAGAGAGAGAGAGAGAGAGAGAGAGAGAACATTGGCAAGCAAGTCTGCAGATAGCTTGGCCTGATATAACCCGGGATATATATACATGAGGCCATTCCAAAGCCCACAGCCCCCCTTCCCCAGCACTGATTGTTGTATCTAATATGACAAAACAACGAGGAGGGGATTTGGCAAGAGAATTCTAGTTTCATTTCACAAAGATGGCATGTCTAAGCCACCACGCCCATCAGAAAATGGTCGGTTAGTGAAGACGACTCAGTCCTCCAGGTGAGCATGGCCGCCAGTTCTCTCTTCTACCGCCTGACCCTCCATATGCATCCATATGCACCGTGTCTCGCCTTCTAAAATAGAGAGTGACCCCGTGAGTGCCGTACCTACTGACCTTTCCTGACTATCTTCAAATGCCCTTGCTCCTCATCCCCCCCCCCCCAATCGAGTTTCCTCCTTCACATAAAGGGTAACAGAACTACAAAACTGTAGGAGCCAGGTTCAGGGTTGATGAAAATTGGGTCTAGTCCCTAATTACAACCATGAAGAGCCAAAGCTGTAAATTCTGAGCACACAAAGCCAAGCTCTCCTGGGACGAGCGGACACAGAGGCCTCCCAATCTTATACAACACATTTTGCTCTATACCCTAGACCTCGCACTTAACTTGAAAGGAGCTTGGTAGGGGGTGGTGCACTACGAGACTCTCTGGGGGAAAATTCCTGAGCTTCCACACTTTCCCATCCTAGCGGACACTGATTGTTCCTGACAATGAAAATAAAGTTACCAGGAGCAGGAGCAGGTGTCTGAGAGCTGGGAAGGAAGGCCCAGGATTCCAAACTGCAGGATTACAAAGAATGAAGGTTACCCTGACCAATAAAAAGGGCCTATTAACCCCAAACCATGAAGCCAGATGCTAAGAATTGTGCTTTGAAAATCTGACCAGGGCAATATTTTCTTTAATCTTCCATTGCGGTTCTTGCAAAAATCACAGTGCCCCCAACACTTCTACTGAAATGAAACTTTTAACTTTTAAAAATCTGAATACTATTTTATCAGTTTACTCCACTTCCAAACCGCCTTAAAGGCGTTTGTTGGTGTGGTTTTGAGGTTTTCTTGTTTTTCCTTCCACACGGCCTGCTGTCTAGACCTGTTGCTTCCGTGAGTTAAAGACCTTACAGGTAAATGTAGAAGTCTCCGGTTTGGCAGGTCATTCTGTTTCCAGCATTTTGACCGAGTCTCCGCCTGAATCGATTCTGGGCCTGCAGATGACCACTCTTTGTGGTTCTTCTGCTCATGTTTACCATCTCAGAGGCAACCTCCACACAACCTCTTCTGGCTACAGAAGTCAAGGAATTTGCATCCTCGCTTGGCCAAGGCACAAGAGTCAGCCAGCATCATCCCTGGGACTTCAGTGAGTGCTGGCCAACCCTGGCACTCAGAAGCCCGGATGAGAGAGCAGCGAGGTCACACGTCACTGAAATCTCTGTTTTCTTGGGTTCCAACCTCTTCCTTAGCCACAAACCAAAAAAAAAAAAAAAAAAAGTTCTGACTTGAGACACACACAGGGCAGAAGTTCGACAGTTCACCGGAGGCGAGGCCACTGACGGGCACCTACCGGACAGCCCCAATTCCTCCCACACTCTCGCTGCAGTCCACAGGGTGAGCAGGTGCTTCCAAGGGACAAGTCAGCCCAGGGACAGAGTGGAGCCTCACCTGGGCCAACCCACAAAAGGGGGACCCACTGGATAGAATTTCCAGTAGTGACTGAAAAAGCGGGGCTAAACCAACCCACACAACCAGACCAGACTGGATTGGAAGTCATTAACCATAATCACTGAGGGGTCTGTCCCAGCACCATCAGGCCAGGGAACACACGCACACTCACAAACATACACTGCGTCAATTAGAGTGGTGGTGGGGGGGGAGGGGGGACAGGTACGTGGTGCCCCAGTCTCGGGGTACCTGCCTGGCGCCCTGGACAGCTGCGGACAGCCTGGCGCGCAGAAGGAAGCAGGCGCTCCCAGCTGCCGCTAGGAGGGATGCTCCCTGGCATCGCACCTCGGGAGCCTCGGGGACCGTGGTGGCTGTGACAGCTTTAGATGTTCTCTGCTTATCACTCTTTCCCCGGGTGCCTAACTTTGTCGGGGCCGACGCCACCCTTGCTTACCCAGATACTGCCGCAGGTCGAGCAGGAAGCGAGGGGGTCCCCCGCTGAGCTGGTAGAAGAGGGAGCCTAGGCAGAAGACCAGCAGGGTGGCCATGCAGAAACCGTAGTCCCGGAGGGAGAAGCGTAAGAAAGGCAGCAGCGGGATCCGGCGCTTGCAGCCGCCCAGGCACGGAGGGGCGCCCCCGACAGGGACCCCATGGGGCCAGGGATCCTCGCCGCCGCTGGGATGCTGCTGCTGCTGCTGCTGCTTCTTCTTCATCGCCGGCTCCGCCGCCTCGCACAGCCCGCCCGGGCCAGGAAGAGGTCACCCATCCGCCGCCAGCCGGAGCGCCTGGCCGACCGGCTGCACATGGAGAGGGACGCGCCGAGGGCAGCCGGGTGGGGGCGGGGAGGGGCCGAAGTTGCCGGGCTCAGGGCACTCTCCTCATCTTGGTCCCCGCCGCCCTCTGCGGCCCCGAAGGGCCCGAGATGTCCCGGGCCCCGGCGTGGGGGTGGCGATCGTAGCCCGCGCCCTGTCGCACGTCCCGCTAGCAGCAGCCCCGCGCCCCAGGTCCCTCTGTGCCCCGGGCTCGCTCACGGCTCGCCACGAGCGCCAGCGTGGACCCCCCCGGGCTTTGTGTGGGTCTCGGGCGGCGTGTTTGGTCCCGACTCAGGCTCGGCTAGCTCAAGGCAGGGAGGATCGGGAGGCGGACACCACCCTCTCGCTCCACCTCCTTGACAGGGGCTTCCCTCCTCCCCTCTCCTCCCCTTTCTCTTGGGCGCAAAGCCGCCCCGCTCTCTGCCCTCCCCGGCTCTCTCCTCCTTCCCCACCCCGGGGCTCCTCGCTCGGCTTGGTGTCACGTTACGGCTTCTGCCGGGGCGGGCAGGGAGGGAGGAGGGGGCCGAGGATCAGCAACAAGGAAGAAAGTTTCTGGGTGGGTGTGATTTTTTTTTTTCTTCCTCCATTCTCTACAATCTGGTCTCGGTTCCTGCGCCACCAGCGACCTCTTGGGGCCCGCTGACTTCCCTTTCGTAAACAGTCGTGTGCTGGAGGATTTGACTACGTTTGTCTTCTCACTTTGGAAACTTGGTTCTCTTTCTATCTCCCAACCGACCCGTCTACCAAAGGCTGATAAAGGGTACTGGGATATAGGTTCAAGACCTAGCTGAGATGGTAAAAGGACAAGCAGTAAGAGTTACAGTTAAACATGCCCGGCATGGCCAGGCGCAGCGCCTGCACGCCTTGGCTGAGATGGGAGGGTGCTTTTCTCTTGCCCTCCCTGGTCCCACAAGCGCTCCACTGAGAACAAGGGTACACAGGCGACTTCAGAAAGTCCTTCCAGCAGATATGAAACGGGGAAGCTCTGTCCTCTCACATACCTGTTTCACTCCTGTCTCTCTCCCCACCTCTGGCAAGTTTCTAGAGCGGAAAGAGTCCTCTGACATTGATCCTCTGATGGAGCTTCTGATAGTTGACAGCACAGCTCTATCAGGCACACGTGATCGTTTTTTGCTTTGTTTTAATCGCCAGATACAGAAGTGATATAGCCTGAGAGTTACATTACGTTTCCAGTGTCCTGGTTTGCTTTTCTGGTGCTGTGATAAATATCATGCCCCAAAATAACATGGAGAGAAAAGGATTTGTTTGGCTTACCAATTACAGTCCGTTATGGAGGGAAGCTGAGGCAGGGGGAACCTAGAGGCAGGAACTGAAGCAGAAACCAAGGAGAAATGCTGCTTACCTGCTCACCTTCAGCTACTTTGGTTGGGGCCACCTGCAGTAGGGATGGTTCAGCCTGCAGTGGCCTGGCCCTCCTCCTCCATCAACAAGCAATCAAGACAATGCTCCCAGACGTCCCCACTGGCCAATCTGTTGGAGGTAATTCCTCAATAATAGTATCCTTTTCCAAGGTGTATCCAGTTGGCAACAAAACTGACGTTCAGTGGCATAAGTTGGTATGAATAAGCCAGATATATTAACCACTGCCTGGGATTTGGAAATAGGTCATTTGGCCTAGACCACATGTTTCTGATGCCACTCATCTCTGATCCTAAATATTCTCTCATTCTAAATATTCAGTAATCAAGGGCTGGGGAGAGGGGAGGATCTAATAACTCCAGGACTGTCCTCCTAAAAACCTTTAAAAAGTTGTGTATCCAGAGAATGTTCCGTGGAAAGTTGAGGAATGGGAGAGACCCTGGGAACAAGAACTCACAATAAAAGAGCAGTATATATGCTGGTTAGTTTTAAATGTGAACACACCACAACTTAGAATCACTTGATAGAACCTCAGTTAAAGGAATTGCCTAGACTGGATTCGTCTATGGGCATATCTATGGGGAATCGTCCATTATTATTTAATATGGGAGGGCCCAGCGCACTGTGAATGGCACCATGCCCTAGGCAGATGGTTCTGAACTATATCAAAGAGCTGGCTGAGCATGAACTTTAGAGCCAGCCTGCAAACAGCATTCCCCCTGGTTCCTGCTGCGCTTCTTTGACTGTGAAGTGAGGTCACTCATTGGTCAGGGGTAACACTCTATGGACTAGCAAACAGGCTTGTCTTTGAGTTCCTGCCCTTGAGTTCCTTCGATGAGGAAATGCGATTTGGAATTGTAAGCCAAATAAGTCCTTTCTCCCTAAAGTTGCTTGTGGTCACGTCATTTGTCACGGCAACAGGAATAAAAACTGAACAAAGTTGGCGTACCCGTGACCTCGATATGAACTTCACAATCTGGAACGTAGGTGAAGACAGCATAAACCACAGGCTAGAACAGTGGTTCTCAGCCTGTGGGTCGAGACCCCTTTGGGTCAAATGACCCTTTCACAGGGGTTGCCTAAGACCATCAGAAAACAAAGATATTTATATTACGATTCATAACAGTAGCAAAATTACAGTTATAACGTAGCAATGAAAATAATTTTATGGTTGGGGGTCACCACAGCATGAGGAACTGCATTAAAGGGTCGAAGCATAAGAAGGTTGAGAACCACTGAGCTAGACAGTTGTGAGGTGGGCAGAACCATACTCAGCTGTAGTCTCAAAGAGTCACTCCTGCACGTGAACAGATTGTCCCCATCTTACATTGTCCCAGCCACTTTCTAGGGTCTATTTAGGACACCAAGTAGAAAAGAGGCCCTTTGTTTGCCCTAGGAACTCCCAACTAGAGTGTTAACGGTCTGCTTCACATTTACTCCCTGAATGGGAGGTTTATCGGGATTAATGTGCACACTTTAGAAATGTGACTGCCCTTTAGAGAATCCAGCCCATCAGTCATTGCTCATTAGTGTGAATTACTTTAATCAGTACAGTGAGCAGCCCAGAATAGACTCCCAATTAATAATTTCTGAGTTGCTAAAGATGGGCCAGGAGATGGGAGTTGCCAAGCAATCTTCATAATGTTTTAGAGACCTCCTCTGACAAAGTGACCCTGGAGCAGAGCCTGGTCCTGTGAGCTGAACCCTGGCTGTGTGTAAGAATGTGTGTAAGACCCTCTGTGTTTGTGATCTCACCCTTGGTTTCTGGAGCCCACTTTTGGCCTTCTGAGGGGAAAGGTCCACTTGATGTGAGGAATCTGATGAGCAGGAAGGAGGCAAACACATCTGAAAAGATAAGTAAATGTAGAAATTAAGAAAAAAACAAACAAACAAACGGTAAGCGGGGGCAGCAAGTAGCTCAGTGGGAGAGCGCTTGTCTACCATGCACACAATGTCCTGAGTTCAGTTCCAGTATGGAAGGGATAAAGCCCCACACAGAAAACAATTGGGGAGAGCTGGGGAGGTGGCTCACACGGGAAAGTGCCCGCCTTGCAAGCATGAGGACCTGAGTTCAATCTCCAGAACCGGCAGAATTAAAGATGGACACGGGACCGCATATTTATAATCCCGTTGCTAGGGAGGTGGATCTCTGGGGTGGGCTGGCAGCCAGCCTGGCCTACTTGGTGAGTTCCAGATCAGATAGAGACCTTGTCTCAAAAAACAAAAACAAAACAAAGAAAAAATTAAAAAAGAAAGAAACACACACAAAGGTAAACAGCACTGAAGAACAGCACAAAGGTTGACCTCTGGCCTCCAAATGTATGTATACACACATAATCACACACCTGCGCATACATATGAACCTACACACACAAAAGCCATGGCAAAGGTATGAGGAGCAAACTATGACAAGAATAAAATAGCTCTGATTTTTTTTTTAATAACCAACAGCCTAGCCAGCCATCCTTTAAAACCTTAAAGAAGCTGGGTGGTGGTGGTGGTGGTGCATGCCTTTAGTCTCAGCACTCAAGAGGTAGAGGTAGGCGGGTCTCTGAGTTTGAGGCCAGCCTGGTCTAAAGAGCAAGCTCAGGGACATCCAGGGCTACACAGAGAAACAACAAAGAAAAGCCCTCACAAGTAACAAGAGATTCCCATATAGGGGAAAAAAAGTGGTTTGTATTTTCACCCAAGTGAAACAGACATGTTTAGATAAAACTTCGTTCTTCAAAGTCCCATAAATGTTTTTTTAAAAAATCAAATGTTTATCCTAATAAATGGTATCTTTCTCTTAATAAGCTAATGCATCTTTAGAAAGGATCTGCCCTTGTATACTTTCCAGAAAACAAACTAATTCAACAAGAATCTAGCAGACTTCTTGACTGTATTTTTTTTAAATGAAGGCTACAGAAAAAAAACAATACTCATATCTCCAAGATAGACATGAGTTAGATATTGCCAGAAAGAAATCACATTCTCAAAGAACTGTCATTAAGTGCTAACATGGTTTTACCCTAGCAGAGCACAAGACCAGTTGTTACAATGTAATAGACACAAGGCCAATTGTTACAACGTAACAGACACAGTCCCAGTTGTTACAATGGAACAGATACAGACCCAGTTGTTACAATGTAACAGACACGATCCCAGTTGTTACAATGTAACAGACACAGTATCAGCTGTTGCAATGTAACAGCCACAGTCCCAGTTGTTACAATGTAACAGACACAAATCCCAGTTGTTACAATGCAGTGCTGTCTTCCTGGCTCTAAGATAGATCCCAGAGCAGATTTTTTTTTCTCCTAGAGTGAATTTTCATTAAAACTCTTGGTTTCATTTGTCTTAAAGCCTGCTCAATCCATTTGTAAATTTACTTTTAAAAGTAAAAACTGTCCGACTGGAGAGATGGCTCAGTGGTTAATAACACTGGTTGCTCTTGCAGAGGACCCTGGTCCCAGCACCCACAAGGCAGCTCAAAACTGTCTGTAGACCCAGTTCCAGGGGATCGAACACTCTCACACAGACATACATGTAGACAAAATATCAATGCACATAAAATATAAATAAATAAATAAATAAATAAATAAATAAATAAATAAATAAAAACTGTCATGACTCTAGATGAGGTGGAACCTGGGAGAATGGAGCCGATAAATGACAGACTGATGTCTCATGCAATAGCCGACTTTATTCAGAACCCCAGACAATTTATACTCTGAGGAGGATTAAGAAAGGTCACATAAGTAAAGATCTCAGGGGGCCAAGGTGTATGCAATCACAAAGATAAGCCACACATGTCAATCAGAAAGATATGCTTTCCCACTGAGGCATATAAAGAATGGTTTAAACATTTAATTGAAGGACAACAGCAAGCAGTAATGAGTAATCTGAAGTAAACTCACTCCTCTCCACTACACCTGAGAGGATCATGAAAACACATTCCAAGAACAATTCTATGTTTTGAAGAAACTGAGGTCACAAGACTCTTTTCTTGTTTTCTTGGAGTGTTCTCACAAGCACTCCAAACTCTCCTCATATGATTCCATTCTTGGACCCTGTTCCAACAACAACAACAACAACAACAACAACAACAACAACACCTTAATAACATGTCTAAGAGCTAAATGTCTTACCTTAATTGGTAAGTATTATATCACTTAATGGTGTAAATTGTTGCTAGTCCAGATTTTTAGATGTCCGGGAAATACAAAGTCTTCCACTAGTTACCATGGGTTGTTCAGTTAGCTTTGGTGTGCTACTGTTCCCCCAAGAATTTCTAAACTGAGTCACCCTGCTCATTTGTTACTTCTATATCTGTTAATATAAAATCAGTTTACTCCTTTAAATCACGTAGCACATAAATAATTACTACTGGAAAGTGACCATGACTCTGTCAAACAGGGAAGTGTGTGACAAGCTGTGTAGCCTTGAAGTCACAGGTTTTCCCAGAAGACAAAATTGAAATGACAGCAATACAAGGTAGCAGACAATTAAATGCTACATTGTTTGTCATGCACTGTAATATTAAAGTCATTCAGATCTTTAGAGATACCCAGTACTCAATTTGTTTACAATAGAGTAATTTTTCAATTTAAAAAATTATCATAGAAGCGTTCATTCTTTGTGAATAGAAATGATCTTTAGATATGAGAATACTTACTTTTAATTGGAGGGGAGATGTGGTGCATGTCTATAATCTCAGCATTTGTGGGGATAGAGACAGGAGGATCAGGAGTTCAAGGCAATCCTCAATAACACAGAGAGTTGGAGGCCAGCCTGGGTGTCTTCATTACTCTTCTATTGCATGATAAGACGCAATGACCAAGGCAGCTTATAGAAGAAAAGAGTTTATTTGGGGCTTACAGTTTCAGAGGGTTAAAACCTATGACCATCATGGTGAGGAGCATGGCAGCAGGCAGTGGTGCTGGAGTAGTAGCTGAGAGCTTACATCATGAGTCACAAGTATGAGGCAGAGAACACTAACTGGGAATGACTTGGGCTTTTGAAACCTTAATGCCCAACCCCAGTGACCCACCTCATCCAGCAAGGCCACACCTCCTAATCCTTCCCAAACAGTTCCACCAACTGGGAACAAAGTATTCTATATGAGCCTATGGGGACAGCTCTCATTCAAACCATCACACTGGGACATATTGAGACTGTCTTAGATGAAATTCCAGTATGTGTAGTCTAGGCTGGTTTGGGCTTCCTGGGCCACAGTGTGATACTCCTGCCTCAGTCTCCTGAGCATTTGAAACTACAGATGCACCACCTTGCCCAGCTAAATGGTGTGTAAAGGAAGTCATTGGATTGGCAGTCTTTTCAGGCCAGGAGTGCTGTGACTCCGCAGTTGTGGTGGGGGTCTCCTTGCATGGCCATTACGCTGATCTTATTGCTGCACAGAGCACAGAGGAAGGAAGATATCAGGCTGCCAGGGTCAAGAAAAGCCCTGGAAGTGGGACCTCACGGGAGGTCTCCAAAGACCAGTTCTAGTAACTCACGGAGTCATTCTCTCTCTGGATGCACCTCACATTAAGTGGTGTTGCTGGCCTGTCGTGAAATATGCCCTGGTGATTTTCATGCAGCTGGGTGCAGAAATGAATTCCAACATGTTCATTTGTCACGAAGATGTTTTGGCCTTTATTTGGATTGGTGGTTTGATTGACTCGGATGCCTTGCCTAAATAGCATGAAAATAAAGGAATTGGATGCATTTTAAAAACATTAATTTAAATGAGTGTTGTTCCTTTCCAATGGTGGTGTTTGTTTTAACCCCAAGACTCCTGCTTAAAATATGAAACTTTCCTTTTTTCCTGAAACTGGTTGCCTGCAAACCCCACTCCCTCCTGAGGAGAGGATTAGAAGGCCAGGAATTCATCTAGCTCTGCTGCTTCCAGCTGGAAAAAAAGAAATCTTTCCCCACTGAGTACTATCAGGATTGGTCTTCAGTCAGATTGAGATGTAAACTGATATCCCCTTTTCCCACCCAAGGTGGTTTCTTTCAGATGCAGGTGAAAGTACCTCACCAAGACAGGAGAGGGCGCTGTGTGGCTCACCAACATGGTCTCAAGGATGCCCTGCTGACTTTAGCCTTGAAGTCCACAGCAGGGAAACTGCATTTACTCTCTGATTGTTACTGGTGTGGCTTCTAACTTAGACTCATCTGATCAAAATCTCCTCAGTCAGCATGAAGTGCCCACGGAATCTGAATAAGACACCTTCACCTTGAGGGTTAGGGACTTCTGGAAAGACCATCTCATGCCCTTGCCGGCTTAGATTCCTTCCTGAGCCACTTCTAACCTCTGGCCCATTGGCACTAGAGCAATCAAGCAATTCTTCAGGGATCCTAATGAATCGCCCATCAATTCTAGATGCAAACAAGCCCCATTGTGGTAGGAATACCCCTGTCTTATTTTTGGCTATCATAGTAAAAATGCCACAGATCAGGTAGCTAAAAACCAAACATTCCCTTTTTTTCCCCACCTGTGCATCATGGAAGTCCAAGATGAAGCTTTGGCAGATCCTCGTGAAGAACCATGTCCCTGGTTCTGTCCCCACACCATGGAGAAGGAAGGGACTTTGGTCTTTCTCACAAGCACATGAACCCCAGTCCTGAAGGCCCCAACCCCATAACTAAATCATCTCCCAAAGGCCTCATCTTCACATCCTATCTCATGATCACAGACTCCCAGCATATGAATTTGGGAGGGACAAACATCCAGTCCGTGGTAGCTTACAGATTACCCCGATGATTTTAGAATACCATGTCTAGGGCTGAGACCCAGAGTATAATGGTAAAAACTGGCATGTATCACAAACTTAATTTTTTATTTTTCCCTTTCTTCCACCTCAGGATCCATAAACCAGAAGTGGTTACCCTGTCAGGATTAAGAAAATAATGACGGGGGTGGGGGGGGGGGAACCACCAGGAAAGGCATTCAAGGAAATTGTTTAAACAACATTAACTTGATCATGGGCCTGTGGCTTTTTGTTTCTGCAATTCTTTTAGTGTTGGCAGCTCCTTGAATGAAATGTTCCCTCACACTCTGAGGACTAATTTGACTTTTTTTTTTTCTTCAGAGAAAGCCAGAACTATTACATGGCAATGCTAATGGACAGAGTAGGTGAGCTATGTGGTCAGTAGACCAAGGTTAGAACAGAGGGAAAAGATGCAAGAAAAGAGAGGGCCTGCTCTTGTGGTAGCTAACCTAGCCCCTGGAGAATGAGACTCACTCCCAAGAGAAAGACACCAGTCCCTCCAAGCCAACTAGTCAGCTATTAGAGGCCCACCTCCCAACACCAGCACCATAGCAACCAAATGAAAACAGACTTGGAGGGACTAGAACACACCCAAACCACAGTAGGAAGCCACTGGAAAGTCGCTCTGAGTTGGCGTGGGAGTTGGGGGAGAAACACACTGGAAATAGTCTCGGGCTTTCATTTTCTGCCCCCAACCCCAACCCCAACCCCCAAAGTTTCTTAAAGCTGTTCTGTGACCAGAGGACATTGAAACACCATACTTTTAGACTAGGGACACTGCTCAGGGGTCAAGTACTTACCCTGAATGTACAAGGGAAGGCTGCTTTAAGTTTTGTTTCCGTTTTTACCACAGATATGATAAAATACTCTAACAAAAGCAGCTAGCTTGAAGGGAAAGGGGCTTGTTTTCCAGCTCACGGCAGAGAAGTCAAGGCAGCCGCAGCAAGGGTTTGAAACATCTGGGCACATTGTATCCGAAATCAGGAAGCAGACAGGGATGAATGCCTGCATGCTTGTATCAGCTCCAGGGTATCCAATGCAGGATCACATGCTGGTGGAGCGAACCAGCCCACAATTAAGATGAATCTTCTTACATCTATTAATGTAATCAAGATAATTCCCTAGAGACCCATCTCCCAGGCAATTTTAGAGTCTGTCGGGTTGACAAAACCATCACAACTGAGCCCTTGGTTCAGTTTACAGTACCACTACAAAGAAATAAGCATTTGGTGTGTGGGGGGGGATAAGTGAGGAGGGGCTAGAGAGATGGCTCAGTGAGTAAAGTTCTTGTCATGCAAGCATGAAGACCTGAGTTCAAATCCCCAGAACCCATATAAAGCTGTATGTGGTAGCATCCATTTAGCACCCCAGCATTCCTACGAGGACATACAGGGTGGACACGGGAGACTCCCCCAAAGTTCACAAGCCAGATAGCCTGGCATTCTCGGAGGAAATCAACAAGAGATCCTGTCTCAAACAAGGTGGAAGCGGAAGACAAACTGAGGTTGTCCCCTGACCTTCATATGCTCTCCATGGAACATGCACTCATCATGGTACACACGGATATATACATACGCTGTACACATAGCTTTTAAAAAAGAAATGGCAACATTTACACTTCACATTTGGTCTCTAAAACTAACCAGGGTGATGTTATCAACCACTTAAAAGGCTTTTAGGAAACTGTCTCAGTATTGCTTCTATTTTTGGCACAATGAAACAGACCCTTGGTATAAACCACTTCAAAGAGCCAAATAGTTTCCAGTTGTGCTCAAGTTATTTCCAGTTGCATCATGGCAGGCCTTGTACCTACAGAGCTGCCTCAATTCCTCATCCCAAGGTCCTTACCAATATGGAACATGAAGCGAGCCCTCTTCCCACTGCAGAGGACACTGTCTGGTGCTAATGCATGTGAGCTGGAATCAATAGAGAGGTGATGTCCTATCTTTTCCCTTCCTAACAACGTCATTAGTCCTTGTTCAATGGGCATGTCACAGACCTCCCTGTCCTCTTAGAGAAAAATATGGCTCATGCTTTGCAAAGTACTTTGAAATAACTTTTTTGAAGAACAGCCAAATACTGAACTGTAAAGATGAGAGAAAGCTCTCTCATCAGGAGGTCTAGTCAAGATCGCCAAGGTCATCCTAATAGAAAATTTAGCAAGAGATTACAGCTTGAAATATAATCTTCTGGCTCTGCAAATTACTAGCCTTTTGGCGCAAAGCCAGCTACTCCTCCTCTTTACACCTGGGTTTTCGTTTCTGTCAAGAATATACGCTAAGGCGCACACTCCCTGGCTCAGAGAGCTTTTGTCTGACCCAGGATGGGACCCTGGAAAGGGAGCCACACAGACACCTAGCTACTCTTCTATATGGTACTTGAGGGAAAGTGATCTAAGAAATCACCCAGGGGCACCGAGCTGATAAATGACAGCAAAACAGACTCTGTAAGAAGAATGGGTGATTTAGGGAGCAGAAGAATCACTGGTCTTGATCCAGAACTTATTTGGAGACAAAAAAAAAGTACCATAGCGAAGTGTCCTGAGTGTACCGCAGTCACGAACAAGAGCCTTGAGTATACTGGAGAATGTGCTGTTGTTAGTATGTGGGACAGTAATGCAGTTGCTTCAGCAAAGACGAGATGCACCTAAAAACTTTCTTACTACATTTGGTGTGTGTGTGTGTGTGTGTGTGTGTGTGTTTGCAGTGTGCTGTGGAGCATACATAGAGATCAAAAGACCAAAAGACTGCTTATGGGAGCTGGGTTTCTCCTTCCATGAGGTCCCAGGCGTGGAACTCAGGTTGTTAGAGTTGGTGGCAAGTACCTTGACTGGTTGAGCCATCTTACTGGCCTGTTACAACACATTAAAAAAAAAAAATGTGTTGCCCGGCGATGGCGGCGCACGCCTTTAATCCCAGCACTCAGGAGGCAGAGGCAGGCAGATCTCTGTGAGTTCGAGGCCAGCCTGGGCTACAGAGTGAGTTCCAGGAAAGGTGCAAAGCTACACAGAGAAACCCTGTCTTGAAAAACAAAAACAAAATAAAACAAAAAACAAACAAACAAACACAAAAAAAGGTGTTGGTGCATGTATGCAAGCACACAAAAGAATACTTTTGGGATGAAGAAACCAGAATCCAAATAAGTCACAAAACCTGTACAAAGAGTATTGCTTGCAAGTGGCAAGGCCAGAATTCAGACTCCAATCTTGCAAATCTATCTCTAATGTTTTTCTACAATATGGTGACATTTATTTGGACCACTGGATCCCTGGAGAATCTGACCAATCTATGAACTCAGCCCCTCACACAAAAATGCACACAAGTTTAAAAAATGATTTCAGCTTATCCATGGCCTCTAGGAGATCCCAAATTCGGATTAAGAATCACTACACCATGCTCTCCTGGATATGTCTGAGGACATTGACCAAATGGGAATATGATGCTTTACTCCTGAAGACAAAGGCAGGTTTAATATTGAAAGTGGTTGGGATAAGCTTTTGAGTAACACTGGAAATAAGAGTCTTTCATCATACTGTTCTGATCTTTAAACACTCCAGAGATAGTGGGCATTTTCCCCAATGGGAGCCATATTGGAAAACAAGAGAGTGTTGGGTCATGAAGGCAAGGAATCACAAGTATTTCAAGAAGACAATGATCAACTATGGTCAAGGCTCCTAAGCAACAGATAAATATCCCCTGCACCCATTTCTTCCTGTTTTCTTTTAGTAAAAGAAACCATGAACTAGCAATAGGACACGTGGCCACTAATGTAGAGACTACTTTTTCCAGGCCCCTTTGCAGGTTGGTATGGCCACGTGACTGAGGTCGAGACAGCAGATTTTGAGAACAAAGGAATATATGTAAGTACTAGATGAGTGTGCACCCTCCCCTTCTGTGGTGGTTTGAATGCACCCATAGACTCATGTGTTTGAATGCTTGGTCCATAGGGAGTGGCACTATTAGGAGGTGTGGCCTTGTTGGAGTAGGTGTGGCCTTGTTGAGGAAGTGTGTGACTGTGGAGGGCAGGCTTTGAGGTCTCACATATGCTTAAGCTATACTCAATGTGGGACAGTTCACTTCCTGTTGCCTGGGGATCAAGATGTAGAACTCTCAGCTCCTCAGCACCATGTCTGCCTGCATGCCGCCATGCTTCCTGCCATGATGATAACAGACTAAACCTCTGAAGCTGTAAGCCCGTCCCAATGAAATGTTGTCCTTTACAAGAGTTGCCATGGTCATGGTGTCTCTTCACAGCAATAGAAACCCTAAGACACCCTCTTATTTCCCAGTTTCCATGAACTTGAATGTGGACCTGGCAGTGGCTCAACTTCAGTCAAGGACATGGGGGCAGGGTTTTGATGAACATCAGAGGAACCGATGAGGGGAATGTGGACCCCTGAATGATTTTGTGCAGCAGATCAGTTTGCTTGAGGTGGATTGCCAACACCCTCTGCTCCCTTGTGAAAGAAAGAAATGAACTCCTCCAGCATCTCTGTGTTCAGGGGTCTCTTTGGTACTCCAGCCAACATTACAACTAATTCACACATCAGAAAAGATGACAGAGAAGTTATATGGAGCTGCGGGGTGGCTGACTTCAATGATTTCAGACATATGGCTACATCAGAAACCTGATAGAGAATTAAAAAAACTAATCTTTACATCCCCTACCCCACCTCCCGTGACCATTATAGGTTCCAGAACAGTGGAGAACAAGTGAGGTGATCTATACTTATGGCACTTGACTTCTAATAGACAGGTTATAAAATAAATACATCAACAAACCAGGAGCCCACCACCAACTAATCACCCTCAGTAGCAAACTGTGGTAGGAAAGAAACATGAGAGAAGGGTCTCTCACAGCAAATACAGAGCTCCAGAGGCAGGGATCCACAGTCTCAATATCCTGTTTCAATCATGCTTTATGTTAATCAGGTGACTTAAATTTTCAGACAGAAAAAAAAATCCCCTCAAACTCATTTCATGGATAATTTCACTTCCCTGGCAGCTAGCAGGACAGTATCACCAGATGAAAGCTTATATTCGGTACCAATTAATCTATCAAGTAAGGTTTCTTTTCTGGCCTGAGCTGCTCTGGAAACTATCAACTATTGCATTGGTCTCCTCCTGCCAGATGGGTCTGCCATCAGTACATATCTAAGTCCTCTCAGAATGCACCAGCTTCCTCTCAGCTCAGACCTGTTTTCTCTCAGCTCAGACCTGTTATCTTTCAGCACACACCTGCTTCCTACCAGCACACACCTGTTTTCTCTCAGATCATACCCCCTTTCTCTCACATTTCTTTCCTACCACAGACAGTTTGCTACTGAGGGTGATTAGTTGGTGGTTTACTTTTAGAAACTTAACCATGTCGGTGTGTATGTTCCTAATAAAACAGGTCATTTTGAACCAGTGTCCTGGAGAAGTTAAGAGGTTATTCTGGGTGAAGGTGGCTTCATGTAGTCCTGTGATGAGATGATTTAGTAGTAGGTAGGTGTTTCGATGGCCCTCATGAAACAAAAAAACAGTAGGAAGGAAGGAAAAATGTATAGTAACACAACGTTTCCCTTTATGATAAGGAGCACACAAAACAGGACTGGAGAGATGGTTCAGCAGTTAAGAGCATGTGTTGTTCTTCCAAAGGACACACTACATCAGGCAGAGAAAAAAAAGGAACAAATAAAATATCTCGTCATGGAAGCTGCAGTTTGACACAGTGAGTCACGCGGTAAACCCCTCTGTCCATGTATCTTCACTTGCAAATGTTCACTGCTAACAAAGCACCATTGGCCTGGTTCAAGGCCTCTGTTTTCTGGTGCGCTATTGATGCTGGGCCTGCGCTGCGCTGGGACTCTTCTTGGATAGCCTGTTGTTGCCCTGCAAAGTCTTTAAGTCTCCTTCAGTCTCCGCTTGCTGGCTGGCGGGTGTTCCGAGATGTCCCCCACGCAGTCATCCAGAACCACGTGAGGGGCTGTGCTTCCGCCGCCACTCTGTGTGCTCCCTTCCGATATCACACAGAGAAATGTCGTCGTCGAGCTGTTTTTCATCTGCCTGGAGCCGAAACAGGAGGTGGTGTCTGCTGAAGCTCCAAGTTCCGTACCCTCGTACTCAGTGGACTTTGTCACCTCTTGCTGGAGAGACACAGGTTTGCCTCTGACAGAAACAAATCTGTGTCCTCTAGATTATGGGCTTGGCGGCTTGCCCGGGGAAGAAGGACAGCAGTATTCCAGCAGACCAGTAAGTTTGTCGTGAATAGCCTCCATTTGTTTTCTGCCTTTGGTCATTTTCTTGTGCTTGGAGACAATTGTTTATAATAATTCTGCCTACTTTTCAACATTTTTTTCACAAAGGAAGAAATTTACCATAGATTTTTTTTTTAAAAAAATCATACCTAAGAACTTGCTACTATACTTATGATTACCAACGACCAAATATTCTGTGTGTGTGTGTGTGTGTGTGTGTTTTGTTGTATGTGCATGTAGGCACATGTATGTGCATGGTACATGTGCATTATGTGCATGTGGTGGGGGCAGACGTTAATGCAGAATGTCTTTTTCAATAACTCTTTGCCTTATTTTTCTGAGACAGCATCTCTCAGTGAACCTGGAGCTCACTGACTCTGCCAGGTAGCTGGCCTGTGAGATCTAGGGATCTGTCTCCCCTCCCCAACACTGGGATTACAAATGCACAGCATTACGGCCAGCTTTTAGTGTGGGTGCTGGGAATTGATTCAGGCTTTCAAGCTTACACAGCATGCAGGCTCCCAATTGTCTTCCCAACACCTATACTTTAAAAGAACAATATTGGAAGATACTCCATTGTAAAAAAAAAAAAAATCTTATAAAATGCAAAGGAGCAATGAGAATGTCTCCCAATGCTCCTAAATTGTACTGCTGTTGTGTCTATGGAGAGGTACATCTAAGAACTTTTTTTCCATAGGAGCAGAATGTCTTCACATATTGATGGGCAAATACTGATTTAAATACGTGTAAAAGTATGTCGGTAACTACAAATCCCAGCATGGATCGTGTTAAGTAACTAAGGAATACTGCAAGGTGTACAGGAAAGAGCAGACTTGGTTTTTACTGAGTCTCACAGATGTTGAATGGAGAGCTGGTAGGCCAACAGAGTTCGGCTGGAACAGGTAGGATGACCCGGAAATCAAGCTGATAGTGCACGGCCATGTTAACTGGCTCCCTGGATACTGTGACACTGGCTGGGTAATGTGCAATTACAAGAGCCAAGGTAAGGCCAAGTCACCCAGAGCCAACTCTGAAAGACAGTTGCTGTCTGTGCCTCAGAGACCAATGGGGTACTCCACAATCAAGGCACAAGTCATGGTCAGAGGATCCCTGAATCAAGGACATTTCCTCTCCCTTCTCTGCTCACACCTTTGCCTTGTTGTAGGGAGGGAAGTCTCCATGAGAGGTAGAGCTATTTGATTTACTAGAGGGCCAATGTGAAATACTGGGATGAACTCAGCTTGAAAGCAAATTGGACATTTCCTTCATAGTTTACAGCCAGCCAGTGCCTGGGGAGCTTACATAAAGGGCTGCATTAGTTATAGACCAAGTCAAGAAATTGTATTTTTTCTGTACATGACTTATTGTTGAGTTAAATGATATGACCTTCCTCCCTCAGATATATATTCCATGTGGAAGGCAGGAGAAAAAGGAGCCAAAATTTCCAGGAAAGCCAGGGCTGGCTGGACAGCACAGTTACTGGAGAAAGAAATGAGAAATTCCCTGGACTGCTCAGGAGGGGAGGCTCTGAGCCTGCAGCTGTGGGAGTGTCGATCCCAGACAGTGTTGGAGCTGATTTGAATCTGCTTGGATGATTCAATCCAGGACTATTGGTCTGTGCTAACAGCTTCTGTCTGTTCTGAATCTCTTCTCTTTGTTATTCTTTTTTTTTTTTTTTTTTTTTTTAAATTTTGTCGGAGCTGAGGACGGAACCCAGGGCCTTGCGCTTGCTAGGCAAGTGCTCTACCACTGAGCTAAATCCCCAACCCCTCTTTGTTATTCTTTATCCTGGTCTTTTGGCCCTGTCAGTGTTTTCTACAATGGTGACTCTGTGGTTGGGGAGGTCTGTGGCTATGTCCCTCTCTGCCTTTGGCTTCCTTGTTAGATCTCATTTCCTGGTGTGCTCATAAATTGTACAATAATTATATTCACTATAGTAAGGCGTTTGGAGGTCTATTTTCCTCTCCAAGTTAAAACAAACAAAAAAACAAAACACCTAATCCAAATTTAAGGTCATGAACTTGTAAAGAGACTGTTAATGATGTGTTTTGCAAGAGTCTCATATGAAAAAAAAAAAAATCTTGAAAATGTTCTTATAAAACTACAGACTCTCCCCATTGAAGGAAATCCCCAGCAAAGTGAAGAGATAACCAACAGAAGGAGAATATTTGCAAGCCATACATCTGACAAGGGGTTGAGGGTCAGAATACACAAGGAACTTCAGAAACTCAAGAGCAGAAGACCAGCTAACCCGATTAAAGACTGAGCAATAGACCTAAGGAGACTGTGGTGGGAATTCATTCCATTCAGCCAATGGCTTTGGGGTACAAGCCCTAGGGCGTGGCTTTATCTGCCTATGTGTCCCCATAAGAGCTGAGGGGGAGGAGTCGTTTGTTTTCTTGGGTGGTCGAGACCAGGTGAAATGGTAGAAAGTGACTTGCTGTTGCAGAGACCTTGCTGAGAAAGAGACATACCAATGGCTAATAGGTATATGAAAACATTTTCAATATTTCTAATCATCAGGTAGTTATAAATCAGAACTCAATTAGCTTTTACCTCACTCTAGTAAAAATGTAGGTATTGTATTATTTAAAAAAAAAGACAAAATATGGCATATGCTCAAAAGGAAGTGGAGAAAAGCAAAGCCTCATATAGTTAGTGTGCAGTTGGTCAATCAGTACAGCCATGATGGAAAAACACATGGACACTTCTCAGAGAATAAAAGGAGAATTGTCATACAATCCTGCAAGTCCACTACTGGGTGCACGTGTCCACAGGGAATGAAATCAGTATGTGGAGGGAGACATTCACACTCATTTTTATCGAAGCATTGTTTGCAATAGTCAAGAAAAAGAAACCTTAAGTATTTTCTTAGTTACCTTTGTGGTAAACACTATGACAACTTACAGAGGAAGAATTTATTTGGGCTTAACGTCCTACCTCCCCCTTTTCACCACCTCCCATAATGCCATCATAGCAGGAGTCCATCAAGGGATGAAGCCACTCATTAAAACAGAGCTTTAAAGACTCAGTTGTCTTGGCAAAGCTACAGACACAGTCAGAAGTCTGCTTTGGTCTCCTTGCTGTTCCGCTTCCCCATCTGCCTCAGACATCTTTCTTCCTTGCTGGTAAGGAGAGCTTCAGGAAGGCCTGGGAACAGTGGTAGCCCATATCCTTCCCAGGAGGGGGATTGGGAATCTCAGGTATGTTACATATACCTGTGCTTTGTTCTAGACCACAGCTATAGTCTCTAGCCTTGACCCAAGGGAACCAGAACTGTGACATCAAAGGTACTCAGCAGTCCCTCCATGGCAGCCTTAACTATTCTCCTGTGGTTGTTTGAATGAAAATGGCTCCCACAGGCTCATAAGGAGTGTGAGTTGTGGCCTTGTTGGAAGAAGCATGTCTCTGTCTCTTCCTGCTGCCTTCGGACCTGGGTGTAGAACTCTCAGCTTCTTCTCCTGCACCATGACTGTATGCCACCATGCTTCCTACGATAATGACAATGAACTAAACCTCTAAACTCTAAGCCAGCCCCAATTAAATGTTTTCTCTTGTAAGAGTTGCTGTGGTCATGGTGTCTCTTCACAGCAATAGAAACCCTAGCTAAGACATCTTCCATGCTTTTTTCCAGGATCCTTCCCCAAAGACCTATCACGAAGGCAGGGGGCTAGATCTGATTTTCCAGGTGCACAGCAGATCTTAGAAGTATGACTTCCTGAATAGTCAGACTTGAGCTTGAAATTCTTCACTCTTCTTGTTTCATAGACCTGGTTCTTTGTGTCATACCCCTGGAAGACCCGCCCCTACAGCCTTTGCACCTGACTGAAAAGTGAGGATTTTAAGTCCATACCTCAGTTAGAATCTACCGGTACAAACGCCCAAGATTCATAATGCTAAGTAGTACTAGGTAATAGGTTTGGAAACACTGGGTCACTGCTTTCAAACAGATGTTTAGAACACTATTGATATTTCTTATAAATTGGCGGACACTTTACTTTTGTGGCTTCAGATTTGAAACTTGATCAAAGTAATCCTTCCAGAAGTAAGCACCTGAAAAGTGAATACGACTCCCCGTGAGTCAGTACCAATTGCTTATAAAGTTGATTTTCCCCTTGGCTCTGAACTAATTCGTACAAAGCTGCGTTTGGATGAGTGGCATTCATGTGCCTTAAAAACAGCCCAATTTAATTCTCACCGAGGTGCATAGAGGTTTGAAAATTTAAAATGTGTGCTTGGGAGTTTTTAGGGTTTAAGTAACTGAATGCATATGTCAGTGCAAATTATTTCAAGTTTCCCGTGTTTCCTTCCATTTCTGCTCAGTACAAGCTCAATTTTTATTTCAAAAAATTTAAATTTAAATGCTAATCCTGCATGTGCATGTGTATGAGTTGTGAATTTTTGTGTGCATGGAGGCATGGAGGCCAGAGGATAGCCTTGGGTTGTTCCTCAGGTACTTTTCACATTTTCATCTCCCCACCCCCTCTCTCTGAGACAAGATCACTCACTGCCTGTCTTGGAACTTACCAAGTAGGCTATGCTAAACTGTCTGGCTAGTGGATCCCATTTGTCTTTATCTCCCCAGCACGGGATTAAAAGCACACATCACCATGCCGGGATTGAACTTAAATGAGTTCTGGGGACCACACTCAGGAGCTCACACTTGTAGGGTAAACACTTTACAGACTGAGCCATCATTCCAGCCCCTAAAGCCAATTGTTAAAGGATATACAATTCATGTGTTTTTTTAAATTTAGATTTATTTTAACAAATAAACCATGTGTATGACTATTTTTGCCTTCATGTATGTATTGCACCATGTATGTGTGTGATACCCACTGAGGTCAGAAGAGGGCATTGGATCCTCTGAAACTGGACCTAACAGACGATTGTGAGCTGCCCTGTGGGTGCTGGGAAGCAAAGCTGGGTCCTCCATGAAAGCAAGGGTACTCTTAACCATGGAGGCTACTCTCCAGCCTCTATCATTCATGCTTTGATTAACTATTGCTACTTCCAATTTTCCAAATGTTTAAGTTTTGCTTCCTAATTGTCTCTGGGACGGTAAAAAGAGGGCAAGTTGACAAAGAAGGGAGAGAGAAAAGGGGGGAGTTAGCAAGCGGTTGGAAATTATACATCTTCTTTTGGTCATGATTTTCCCCTCATGACTGTTCAGTGGTTTTTCTGAATCTCCATTCCTGGGAGTCCCAGGAAGGCAGAGATGTGACCGAGAGGGTTTGTAGTGTCCTCAATCAGGTACAAATAGAACACTCAAAACAAGATAAACTGTCTTAGTCACTGTTCTGTTGCTGTGAAGAGACACCCTGACCAAGGCAACTCTTATAAAAGAAACCATTTAATTGGGGGCTTGCTTACAGTTTCTGAGGGTTACGGGGGTTAGTCCAGTCCGTTATCATCACAGTGTAAGCAAAGAGGCATGGCGCTGGAGCAGCTGCTAAGAGTTTATATCCTGATCTACAGGCAGCAGGGAGAGATGGAGGGAGGGAGAGAGGAGAGAGGAGGGGAGGAGGGAGAGAGCAGGCCTGGCAGGGCTTTTGAAATCTCAAAGTGCATCCCTAATGACACACTTTCTCTAACAAGGCCACACCTCCCAATCCTTCTAAATAGCACCACTCCCAGGTGCCTAGGCATTCAGATACATGAGCCTGTGGGGGACACTTCTCATTCAAACCGCCCCAGGGTTATAAGGTTTTTGCTGTTAACTTCCAAAGTAATAAAATTTTAATGTATCTCCTCTTTCCTTCTTTAAAAGCAGGCCTTATTAGTTCTTATTTAACAAGGACTTAACAGTGAGAAAGAAAATGGAGCATTGTGATATTAATATTGATCATTAATCTGACATGGTCTAGAATTGCTTGGGAGGTAAGCCTCCTGTGAGGGAGTTACTGGACTAGGTTAGTGGAACACACCTGTGGGGGATTAGCCAGGTTAGGTTAGTTGAGGTGGGAAGACCTAGTTTAGCAGTGGGTGGTGCCGTTCCATAGACTGAGAGCCTGGACTAAACAGAGAGGAGAAACGGAGCCGGACACCAGCGTTCACTGCTCTCTGCTTCCTGACCGTGGATGCACTGTGACCAGCGGCCTCAAACTCTGCCTCCTTGGTTTCATTGCCATGATGGACTGTCTGTACCTGTAGATGGTGAGCCCAGACAAACTGTCCTCTCTACAGTTGTCACGGCAACAGGAAACCATAAATAACACAAGCTTATAAGCAAGTCACAGTCTCGTTTCAGTGACGCAGAGGTGGGGTCTGATCTCCTCAGTAGCCAGCCTCCAGATCTCATACATGCTCAAGCCACACCCAGTGTGACCGTCCCCTTCCTGTTGCCTGCAGATGTAGAAAGCTCAGCTGCCTCTCTAGCACCACATCTGCCTGCATGCCCCCATGTCCCGCCATGACTGTAATGGACTGAACCTCTGAACTGTAAGGGAGCCACTCCAACTAAATGTTTTCTTTTACAAGAGTTGCCGTGGTCATGGTGTCTCTTCACAGCAACAGACACAACCCTGACTAAGACAATTTCCAACCATCTGTGAGAGAGAGGTTGAGGATAGTTGGGGCTCTGGACCACTACAGGGAGTGGAGAGAAGGGAGGTTTTCAGAGTCATTTGGTGCCACACTGTGGTTTTCTCCATTAGAACTGAGAAGTGCAGTATCACATCAACAAATCTAGACTATGGGTATAATATTATTTTATAGCTACAATTTCCTAGAAATAGCTACTGCATGTACTGTTGGTATCATGAACAAAAGCAGAATCTAGTTTTATTATCTCTAATTTGAAAATTTTAAATGTTACTTTGTGGAGCTGGAGAGATGGCTTGGTAGTTGAGATCACTGGCTGCTCTTGTAGAGGACCTGGGTTAGATTCCTAGCACCCATATAGCAGCTCACAACCATCTGTAATTTCAGTCACAATGGATCTGATACCATCTTCTGTCCTCCGTATGCACCGGGCACACACATGACATACAGACTTATGTGCAGACCTTTGCATAAAATAAATACATTTTTTAAAAACTTAGAAAAATAGCGAAAACATTATTTTGTATATGAGTTTTCAGTGGGGGGTTAAAGAATCTGATTTGGATTACACTTATTTGGCTTCAAAATCAACATATGATTTTTAATGAATTGGATGTATTACTAGGGAACATAGAAAAAAAAGAATAACTATATAATAAAGTCTTGCTATGGACTAAATGTTTGTGTCCTCTCCAAATTCATCTTCCAAATCCTAATCTCCAACATGACTATTGGCTATGAATCTTCAGCAAGGAAATAAGATTCCAATGATGTCATCAGGACACCCCATGATGGACTAATGCCCTTAAAGAGGCTAAGGAGATCAGAGCACATGCATTTGTATTAGTTATTTTCCTATTGCTGTGATAAAACACCATGGGCAAGGCAACTTATAAAAGAAAGTATTTAACCGGGCTTCTGGTTTCAGATGGTTGGAGTCCATGATGACAGAGCAAAAGCATGATAGTAGGAATACCTGAGGGGTGGCATCTTGATCCACATAGAGGAGACAGAGAGAACATGCTGGGAATGCTGGGTGTCTTTTCAAACTTCAAAGCTCACTTTCCCCCCACCCCCCAACCCCCAACCCCCACTGCCCATGACCCACCTCCTCCAACAAGGCCACACCTCCTAACCCTTCTCAAACAGTTCCACCTTCTGTATCTAAGCATATGAGCCTAGAGGGAGCATTCTTATTTAAACCACCACAGACTGCCCCCACCAAACTTTTTCCTTCTCTTTCGTCAATTCCATCACCTCTGTCAGACACAGCTGGAAGGCATATCTCAAAGCCAGGAAGTAGGTCCTCACCTGTACCCAACTATGGTGGTACCCTGATCTTGGATTTTGGGTTTTTAGAACTGTGAGAAATAAATGTGCACTCCTTAAACCACCCAGGGTGTGGTATTTTTCAAAACAGCAGCCTCAGCTAACCAATATGAACACATAAAACACCTTGGAATGTTGGGGTCATGATGACAATTTACACTTCAGCACATGTGAAAATTCTCAGAACATTTTGTATTTGCATCCATCCTGGAACAAAGAAATCAAAGTTTATTGGACTTTAAAAACCATGATGGTCTGTTTATAAAGATTTATAAAATACATTTATAGAATTATGTATTTAATTATACATTCCTTCCATTGAAGTTTAGGATTAAAAAAAAACCAGCAAACCTCCATTCATGAGGCAAACACTTATCAATGACACCAGTCTCTGCCAAGTGCTGTTTTTTGTGGGAATCTTTTCCTGCCCCCTGAGCTGGCTGAGGTACCCCTCCAATGTACTCTATATGTCGTGGTTTGAAAGAAAATGGCCCCCAAAGGGAATGGCACTATTAGGAGGTGTGGCCTTGTTGGAGGAAGTGTGTCACTGTGGGGGAGGGCTTTGAGGTCTCTTTTACTCAAGTATCCCTCTGTGTGATACACAGACCACTTCCTTTTGCCTGTAAGCCAAGATTCAGGACACTCAGATACTCTCCAGCACCATGTCTGCCTGCACACCACCATGTCCCACCATGCTGATAATGGACTGAACCTCTGAACTGTAAATGAACCACCACAATTAAATGTTTTCCTTTATAAGAGTTGCTGTGGTCATGGTGTCTCTTCACAGCAATAGAAATCCTAACTAAGACACTATAGCATCCTGCATTCCCCTCACTGAGGGCTAGGATAAGTTCTTGTTTGCAGGTCTTTGTTCTTTACAGCAAACCCTTGGAAGATGGGGTGATGGCTTGTCCAAGATGCCTCTGGCATGCAGCTAGTGGGAGCCTGCTCTAGGACCGGTTGAGAACGTGAATTAATCCTAGAACATGTGTTTTGAAGATGCACAGGATGGATAACCTTCCTTCTTATTTTTGTTGAATCAAAAGGAGTTGTGGTGGTAGGGTCAGAGTTCAGTTTTTAAAATTATCCATGTGTTAGGAGTGTTGGAAAAAATAAAACAAAAAAGCCCTTCAGAACACTAAAGCAAAACAATGTGTTTTGCCAAGAAGGAAACAGAATGTGGCATTACAATTGGCACAGCCATGCCAGAACTCAAGCAGGCCACTTTCTAGCATACAATGCTGGGTTTTGTTAACATGGAGCTGAGTAAATACATGCATAGTACACACAAGAATTTTGTTCTCGTCACTTCGTTTCCTGCAGTCCAGAGCGTGAGCCCATTTTGGCGCTTTTGTTTGTTGTCGTCTTTGTCCAAAATCATGTGTTTTGAAGAAAACTATGAATTGCTTTAAACATTAACAGATGCTGGACTTAAAGAGTGATCCACATCTAAAGTGCTGATTTCCACGGAAAAACTAAATACACATTCTCTCTTCTGCACCAACTTTGAAACTATTATCCTATGAAAAGGTGGCTTATGTCTGAGAAAATGTAAAATATGTGCCATAAAAAGCAACGGCTTAATGGCTGGTTGTTTCTCCTTTTTATCTGGAATTGGTTGACGTCAACCATTTTTTTTTTCTAAAATGTTCCTGGCATGATAATAATAGTTAACAGTTATGAAGGACTTGCTATGTGCCAGGCATGACAGTAAGGGCTCTGCATGTATCCAGTCATGTAGGCCTCATACTGACTCCACAAGAGGTATGACCACACTGTTAGGAGTGAGGAACCTGAGTTGAGGGAAGGAACCTCACCTAAGATCATGAACCAGTAGCTGAGGCATCAGGGATCCAGAACAAGAGGTATCCATCCCGAGAATCCGGATTCTTCCTAGTTACCAGCAAAATCCAACATGGTTCAATGTTGCAGAAGGGAAGTTTCTCAATGGATAATGAGAAACCCATAGAACTTTAAGGAATGCTGGAGAACGGACATAAGTCTGGATAGGCAGGAACAGGCCTAGCACCCACAGTGCAGAGCTGCTTTGGTGAAGAAATAGGTTTTGTTCCAAACCACTGACTGCTGGATGTGCCTGTGCCGTGTAAAAGGCAGGCATGGTGATACTAGGGTCGGGGGCAGAGAGTGTGGAATACAGGCGAATCCCTGGAGCTGACTGTCTAGCCAAGTTTTATTAAACCTATGAGCTCTAGGTTCCATGAGGTGAGGGATCTTGCCTCAAAAATAAGATGGCAAGCAATAAAGGGAGACACCAGACATTAACCTCTGGCTTCCATAGGCACGTGTGCTTGTACCCACACATATGTGCACACACATAAACATGTACACAAGCATCCACCACTCAGATAATACTCAAATACTCAGATTTCTATCAATCATGTTTCATAAATGATCTTCAATGAGCTAAAATATAGTCAAAGATTCCTTTCAAAGTGTGCATTTGGAGCAGTGATTCTCAAGATGTGGGTCATGACCCCTGTGGGATCAAACAAGCCTTTCTCAGGGGTTGCATATCAGATATTTACATTACAATTTGTAATAGTAGCAAAATTACAGTTATGAAGTAGCAACAAAACAGTTTTATGGTTGGGAGTCAGTTACCACAACATGAGGAACTGTGTTAAGGGGTTGCAGCATTAGGAAGGTTGAGAACTACTGATCTGGAGGACGAAACACATACAAGAAGACAGAGACAGAAGAAAAATAACATTCTTGGTAAGAAGAGTAAACAAAGCACTAAAATAAGAATGAATCAACCAAAACACCACTTGTAGTGCATGCCTGGAATCCCAGCATTTAAGAGGTGAAGGCAAGAGCATGGTGCGTTCAAGGCCAGTCTATAGTACATAATCAAACCCTAGCTGAAAAACAATCAAACAAAACAAAACAGTTACTATTACCTGTCAGAAATGAGCAAGCCACAGTTAGCCTGATGCATGCAATCCTCCTCCCATATACAACTTGCATATATTCTTTCTCGGAAGAGACCATTTTGTTATAACTTAGCATCTTAACAAAGACCACCGAAGAAATGAGACGCGGAGGGATGGCAGAACCACAGGCCTTGACCAAGGCCAAGAAGCCGAACTACTCCACTCCGTTGCCCACAGTAGCACCAAAGGATCATAGAGAAACAAAGAGACAGGCTGCAGACGCCTGTGTTTTCTTCCCTTATCTTTGTACAAATTATCTCAATGCAGGTGGCCAATAAACAGGAGCTGGGGAGCCAAATGGAAGGTTATGTAGCCTTAGTGGAAGTCTCCGAGCCTCTGTATTCCATCAGCAAGATGCTACGGCAATTTCCAAGCCATTCTGACAGTTGTGTACTAAAGTCCCGGCACCATCTGTCACATAAGCCGTCACACACGAGGGCAGTCAGTGCACTTGTCTGAGGATTTTCAAACACATTTGGAAATACGGGGAAATACCAGCTCTCCAAAATGAAAGGCAGTGGCTTTTTTTTTTTTTTAAATCAGGTTTCTGCAACTGCTGGCAGTGACAACATCTGTGCCTGACAGGTAGAGCCCTGCGTGATGATGTCATCAATCTCCTCGAGGGAATGCTTCGGCAATGTTAGGTAGCTTAGGATACTGTTGAACAAAGTTTCATGGGCTTGGTACCTTAGCCCACAGAAATCAATTCTCTGATGTTTCTGGAGGCTACAAGTGTCTGGGGAGGGCTGTCTTCCTGACTTTCAGCATCTCTCCGTGTCCTCATGCTTGATGCTTACATGGAGGGGTGGCATGAGGCAGGAGCTGTCTGGTATCTATTTTCCTAAGATCCCATGTGGTCTATTTTCCTATCAGTTCAGGGCTAATTTCAGAGACCTCATTCCAGCCACACTGAAGTTTAGGACTGCCAAACATGACTCTGTGAAGGACACCAATGTTCTTATCACTACACCTGTTGCCCATAGCACAGTGGGACAGAGGGTCATTTGGGCTGTAGTCTCCAGCTCTAAGTAGAGCACCTATCTATAGCTGAAGTTATCCTGTTCCTGCCTGGCTCCTGTGGCCCTCAGACCCAAGCAAACACAAAGAGACTTATATTATTTATAAACTGTTTGGCCTAATGGCTCAGGCTTCTTGCTAGCTGTTCTTATATCTTAAATTAACCCATTTCTATAAATCTATACCGTGGCTCGTGGCTCGTGGCTTGTGGCTTACTGATACTTTACATCCTGCTCCTCATGGTGGCGCCTGGCAGTGTCTCTCTCTGCCTCAGCCTTCCACTTCCCAGAATTCTCCTCTCTCTTTGTCCCGCCTATACTTCCTGCCTGGCTACTGGCCAGTCAGCATTTTATTTATCAATCAATCATCCACAGCACCTGTCAATGCTGACTCTTAGAGTTCTACCACTGAGGTTCCCCTTTAGAATGAGGAAAGAGATTGAGGACCTCTTTCTTTCTTTCTTTCTTTCTTTCTTTCTTTCTTTCTTTCTTTCTTTCTTTCTTTCTTTCTTTCTTCCTTTCTTTCTTTCTTTCTTAAGACTTATTTATTATGTATACAATATTCTGCCTGTAAGCCAGAAGAGGGCACCAGATCTCGTTATAGATGGTTGTGAGCCACCATGTGGTTGCTGGGAATTGAACTCGGGACCTCCGGAAGAGCAGCCAGTGCTCTTAACCACTGAGCCATCTCTCCAGCCCCCAGAGAGCCATTTCTTTTAGGTAACCAGAAGTGGAAATAAAAAGAGGAAGGCAGTACAAAGGAGGTCCTAAGAGGGAGTCAGGAAAAATCCTATGTGATTTTTATCTGCCCACCATGTCTGTGAGCATCTACTCTGCTCCCCAGTAAAGAGGCTTTTTCTGCTTCAGTCCAGAGTCTTACATAAGGCGCTATGGCCTGTGAGTGGAAACTATGGCAGATCAGCTGTTGTGTTCCCAAAATTCCCAAAAGCCAAAAGCCAAAAGCCAAAAAAAAAAACCAGAACCTGTCTAGATGTCCGTCAACAGACGAGTGGATAAAGAAAACAGGGCACAAATACACAATGGAATTTTCTTCACCTATCAAAGAAAAATGAAATCATGACATCTTGTAGGAAAATGGATGTAGCTGGAAATCATTATACTAAGTGAGGTAGCCCAGACTACGACAAATACTACCCGGTTTCTCTCACATGGGATCCTAGATGTTTCCTTATTAACATGTGTAGATGTAGGTATGAGAACAGCTCAGGAAATTAGAAGGGGGACCAGAAGAGGGAAGAGGAGGTCTTTCACTGGGGAAGAGGGTAACAGAATATATACGACATCAAAACAAAAGAGGGACTCCCAGGGGAAGGATGGTGACCGTGGGGAGGGGAAGGGAGAGAAGAGCGTCAACGGGAGCAAAGCCTGTGGAAATGCTGTAATGAAGTTTATTACTTTGTAC
>CABHPQ010002229.1:0-54078 GCA_902168405.1 Peromyscus aztecus | reverse complement strand
AGGGAGGCTTGGGAAAACTCAGGAAGTAACTGACATTTACAGGGAGGCTTGGGAAAACTCAGGAAGTAACTGACGTTTACAAGGATCCGAAAGGAAACCCCAGGAAGCACCTAAAACTTACAAAATTCCCAAGGCTCAGTCCCACAAGGTTACATAAGCAACAGCAATGGCTGAGGGTGAGAGACTCTCCCATGTGCCCAGCTGTCGTGCAGAGAACTCGGGGATGTCGTGCAGAGGACTCAGGGATGCTGCTTCTGTGTGTTGTCACCTGGCCTGGGGTAGGATTTTTCAGAGATTCGACTGGCCTTATGGCGCCAGGGCTCCTGTGAGTAACCCCAAAAAACCACACTGGTTCACAAAGCTAGACTTGGTTAGAACTGTTTCTTTGGTCTGTTGCTGGAGCCCTACCTAAGGTAAATAGACTTTTTACCACATCTCCTCAGGAAAGTCACACAGCAAAGCCTGCCTCAACAGCAGAATTCTAAAACGGTTTGCAATAAAGAAACTCATCTAAATAATTCAACCTTTCCAAAATTTATTTGTCTGAAATGGACTGTTTGTTTGTTTGCAAAATGTGGTGGGTAGAATAATACCCCTTCCCAGGCTGTCCACACCCTCAATTTAAGTCTGTGAATACCACATCTTATGTGGATAAAAGGGTCTTGCTGTGTGATTAAGAGACGGGAGGTAATCCAAGTGTGCTAGCTAGTTTTTGTTGTTGTTTATTGCGATTAAATCGCTATCAATCCATGGAATCAGCTCCACGATCAAAGGAATTTATCTGGGGATTAACTCGCGAGACAGGAATAAGGGATTATAGCAGGATTTTGGAAGAATGAGGCAAGGTCCAAGCTGTTCTCCGGCGAGCTCTGCCCTGCTTTGTCCCAGCATCCAAAAGCCACAGGTAGAGAAGAGATGAGGCTATGGGCATCCCAGGTCTTAAGGGTCCCCGTCGGCCAAGCCCCAGGGGCAGGTACCTCAAGGTCATAGGCAGGTGTAACAGCTACAGCTGCCTCACTAGGGGCGGTGCTTCAGGGCGTGGCTCACACAGCCGTGCACTACAGTAGTTGTTGTTGTTGTTGTTTCGTTTTTGTCAACTTGACTCCAGCCAGGATTGTCTGGAAACAGGAAACCTGAACGGAGAAAACGCAGATTCTATCAGATTAGCCTGTGAACAACTCTGTGCGGCATTTTCCTGATTGATGATGATTGATGTGGGAGGGCCCTGCCCACCGTGGACAGTACCTCCCCGGGCGGGTGGGCCTGGGTTATATTAAAAAGCAAGCTGAACAATCCAGTGAGGGCATCCCTCCATGGTTCTTGTCTCAGCTCCTGCTTGAGAGTCCTGAACTGCCTCCTCTCAATGATCCACTCTGCTTAGGAGGTGTAAGATAAAAAAGACAAAACACCCTTTCCTCCCATAGTTTGGTTGGTCATGGTGTTTATCGCCGTAGCAGAAAGTCAACTAGGATTCTCCAGCAAGGCCTAACCGATCACCAGGACTCTGTGAGGAAGAACTCCGGGAGGGGATGCAGAGGCTAGGAGCAGTGTGTCTGCAGATGAAGCAAGAGGCCACAGTCCGAGAAAGGGGGTCCCCTCTGAAAGCTGGAAGAGCCAAGGAAATGGGTTCTCCTCAGGCCTGCTGACCTCATGATTTTAGGACTCAGAATTCTTACCTTCAGAACATGGGTGAGCATATATGGTGATGGTGTAAGCCACAGGGTTTGTGGCAGTTTGATTAACACCACAGGATGTGTTGCTGAATAGACTTTGGAAATAAGAATATCCTAGTTAACTGTCATGCATGAACTATGGAAGGACTGGGATTTGCCTTCCAAGCAACCACCCACACTCAGCTGAAGAATCATATCCTCTTGTGAACCAGGTATGGAGTCTGTTTTGCTCACCAGCATGGTGCAGGAGGTGGGAGGTTGGCAAAGCTTTGGAGTCCGTGCCCTGGAGTGAGGCAGCTGGAAAGCAAATGTCTTGCCCATGCACAGTGGTTTTAAGGGAGTTAGTACCCCACCATCAGCATTCTAATTCTTGATACATATAGCAAAAAAGATACTGTTTTACTGCCCAAGTTCTTCCATAGAATATTCTGGAAAGGGCTTAGCAAATGCCATGGTTTGGATATGGATTGAGTGTGTCCTCAGGGACTCAAGTGTGGAAATTTAATCCTCACTGCCTAGAGTTCAGCAGTGGGCCTTAGGAGACAAATGAGGGTTAGATGGGGACCATGATTGATATTTTAATTAGGTGTCTGCTGGTGTGATGACCAAAAGCAGCTTGGGGAGATAAGGGTTTATTTCAGCTTACAGGCCATCACGAAGGGATGCCAAGACAGGGACTCAAGGCAGGAAGTGAAACAGAGGCCGTGGAGGGGTGCTATTTAGTGGCCTGCTGCCCAGGGCTTTCTCAGTTTCCTATTTTATACAACCCAAGACCCTCTGCTGGGGGGATGACACCACCCATAAGGAGCTGGGCCCTCCCACATCTATCATCAATCACAAAAATGCCCCAGAGACTTGCCTACCGGCCAATCTGATGGAGGCATTTGACCCTAGCTTGTGTCAAGTTGCCAAAAATCAGGGCGGGCAGAAAACAAACAAACAAACAAAAAAAAAAAAAACAGCACAGTTGGATACTAGGGTCTTTATAGGAAGAAGTCAAGAGAACAGACAGACACACAGGCCCACCATGTGCTCTCTTTGACTTGCTACATGATGGCCCTGCATCACCCAAGGGCTCTGCCAGCAAGACCATCACCAAGGCAGTCCCTGAGTCTTGGACTTCTGACCTTGGAGCCTAAATAAACCTCTTTTCTTCATAAAGGACATAGCCTCAGACATTTCATTATAGTAACAAAAAAAAGGGGTTTAACACAGCAAAGACCCCTCAACGTGACTGTGGAGGATCAGTTTCCCGCCCACATTTGATGTCAACACTGATAGGACTGTGATCTTAAGAATCTTCTAGATGCTTTGGTGTCAAAGTTGGAGGTGCTGGGGAAAAAAAATTATAAAGCTGCCTGTCCTAAGGCTACACTGAAGAGATGCTGGTGAACTAAAAGAAGAATGCTTCCAGTTCTTGCTCGTCTGCATGCAGGAATTCCACAGCGTGCTGTCGCGGAGGCTCACAGTTCCCTTGCTTTGGATCAATGGCAGTGCATTGTTCTACATAAGACCTTCAGCCCAGGGTGGCCGAATGAAACAGTTTGCAGTTTTAGACACAGGCCCATTGTGCTTCTGTCTTCAGCCCCCATGCATTGTTCCTTGGAATGCTCTCCCCCACCTCAGAGCACCCAAGGGCAGCTGTCCCCAAGGCCGGCCCGCCTCCGGGTCAGCTTCTCTCTCGGGCCTCTCCCCACGGAACGGTCAGTAGCAATCTTCACTCTCTAGAACAGGGAGTGGCTGCTCCACACATCCCTCCTAGCTCCAGGTTTGCGTGCATGCTCACCCTTTTCTCCTTCCTAAGGAACAGCTGTCACGTGTCACAAATGTCAGATATGCACAAGGACATATGCAGGCGTGAAGGCAGAATGCAAGGCTGAGACCATTCTTCCAAGCCACTACCCTCTCTCTGGACTGACTCCTTTATACCTGAGGAAAACTGTTTCCACGGAAGCAATCTCCTGCCCCAGTAGGCGCCAGCAATGCAAACGGATGTTTTGGGGTGTTGCCACAAATAGAGCTCTTCCTGGTGTCTTTAGGGTCTGGGGGAAGGGTGCTGCTGGACATGCTACAGTATACAATGTGGCCCCTGAAACAAAATGACAGCAGTGCCATGGTAGACAGACCCTGGCTGAAGTCGCTGTTGACATATTTTTGGATGCATGCCATTCAAACTGATGGACAGGCTGAGCAGGAGCTCGCCACCATCAGGAAGTCAATTGCTTTGAATTGCGCTTCTCCATGGTGGCCATCACCTAGCGTTGCCTTCCTGTTTCCCTCTGGAAGCCCGGTACAGTGTCCCCTCCCACTCTGTCAACGGGGCTCTCTGGTCCCCCATCTCTTGGGTCTGCATGTCCTAAGTTCCAGCTGCCCACAGAAATTAACTTGTCTCCCTGGATAGAAATCTCTCATTTCTGAAGCTCAGTAGTTAGTTGCCCATCTTGAGACAGATTCCAAATCAACTTTGCAAGTCACCGGCACAACATGGCTGCTGTGTCTTTGGGTTAGCTGGTTGGAAGTCACAGAGGCTGAGAGAAGGTCCCTGCCTAGGAAGACAACATCAAGGATGTCCCTTCAAGGGCTAGAGGGACATATTTTCGTGTCAGAGGATGGATAAGAAGACACTGTGCAAATTATTTTAAAGCAACCTATTGTTTAAAGATAAATATGCCAGGTGGTTGGAGGTCTCTCTGGCAAGCTCTGATCCCTTAGCCTGCCTCCCTCCGTCAACTATTTGGGAGCCAGGGCTCTCTTTTCCTGATTCCCACCCACATCCATTCCCTGCATTCCCCACCTGCCCCCTTGTTGGGTCAGACTGGAGGTTGAGCTACTGAGGCAAACAAAGGTGTTTTCAGCTGGGAATAGTTCCTGTCCCTGCCTCTAGAGCTTGGTTTCTGTTTTACCAGGTGCCTAGGAATGACAGACTCTTAGGTGCTGTGGGATATCATTCTGTATGCTGTGAATATGTGTTGCTCTGATTGGTTGATAAATAAAACGCTGATTGGCCAGTAGCCAGGCAGGACGTATAGGCGGGGTGAGCGGACAAGGAGAATTCTGGGGAGAGGAAGGCTGAGTCAGGAGCTGCCAGCCAGACACAGAGGAAGCAAGATGACAAGCAGAACTGAGAAAAAGTACCAAGCCACATGGCTAAACATAGATAAGAATTATGGGTTAATTTAAGTGTAAGAGCTAGTCAGTAATAAGCCTGAGCTAGTGGCCATACAGTTCGCAATTAATATAAGCCTCTATGTATGTACTTGGGGGACATGAGTGGGAGAGATTTGGCCCAACCACCTACAGGACACATGAAAACTTCCAACTATACTCAGGAGTAGTAAAGGAGGTTTTCCTCACTAGCAGGGTCAATGGAGGGAATTTTTATTGAGGTGCCTTTCCCAGGGCCCACTGAACATTAGTAACAATACCCATGTATCAAGTACTTATATATATCAAATACCGTGATATGTAACTCACGAACATCACCATCACAAACCACTGTGCCAAGCAGGATCCTCTCCTCTTCATTCTGGCCCTTCAGCCTTTCCAAGAACACCCAGAGAGCCTCCAGCAATTGACTATGGACACCTGTTTCACGAGGGGGGTCCATCAGAAACCAAGCATGTGGCTCCACAGGGATCCTGCACTTAGCTTTTCTGAAAAATACCTCTGTGGGAAGAGTTTTGGCAAATCAAATCCTAAGTGTAATGGAATCAATTCTGTCAGACTCACTGCTGTGGCCCAGCCCGGGGAAGGAAGGAACTTCTTGTAATGAACAACCAAACTTCAATTCATCTGTTGCCTTTCATTATTTTTGTTAGTTTCATTTAGTTTTTTTTTTTTTTTTTTTTGAACAGGGTCTTGCTATACAGCCCAAGATGACCTCAAACTCACTGCTGTAGCCCCAGCTGGCCCGGAACTGGCCACCATCCTTCCCCAGAAATGGCCATGCTGCAGCGACAGGTGTGTACCAGGCCTGGCTTCCCTTTGCTTCCCTCTGTCTTCCTCTTGAGTGAAGGCCAAGTGCAGCTAGGTCACATGCCAAACAGTTTTGCAGAACTTAAACGAAGAAAAAAAAAAACTGATAGGCTGGCATTCCTGGCCCTCCCTGAACGTCCTCCCCCACTGGATTCCAGGCTCTGCTTCTGTCCAGGAAGCCCTTGGGCTCTGCAGATGGGGACGAAGAGAGCTCAGAACGAGCTAAGGGTGTAATCTCCGTTCTGTAGTCAGAAACATGCAATAATCAGAGTGCCCAGAGCAAGGGATGACCCAGAATCCTCAGGGCACCTAACGGGGACGTTTGCTCACACCACCCGCACACCCCTGTTCCATACTGCACCTGGGACTGGTGTGGGGTGGTAAACACCTGTGCATGTGCCTCCCACAGTGACCTGAGGAATGCTAGGGTGTCAGATACCAGCAACTCCACATAGCAACCGAGGGAACTACTTTCCTTAGTGAAAACTTGTTCTGTCCCTGATATAAAGGCTAAAGGAAACATTTCCCTTCAGACCCCCGGGCATCAAAATCCACATGAGTGGAGCATTCCTTTTGGATTACAGCTACAAATGCTGTAAATAGTATCCTAATTAATCATTAGAGGAAGTAGCTGTCCTGTCCACATACGGGACCAGCACTGGAAGGAGAAAATACAGATGCCCCTACCTGGTCTCTTAGGCCGGGAATGCTAAATGAGATTCCTGCCCGTCAGCACTGTGGGTGTGGGGATGCCACTTTTGAGGAAGTGTCTTGAAGATGGTTTGCCCTCAGAAAGTAAAAAAGGAAATGCTGGTGCTAGGGAGCTGGCTCAGTGGGTAAGAGGTCATGTTCTGCAAGCATGGGGGACCTGGGTTCAAATCCCCATACAGCGCAGACACATATGCAGACAGGGAAAACTCTGTGCTTTCTCTGTTGTATGGGTTCATGTCTGCATATATGTGGAGGTGAGCCATGTGCACTCATAAAATGGGAGTCAGAGGTAGACACACTGTGCTGGCGATCGCTCTCCATCTCATTTTTTGAAACAGGGTCCCTCATGGAACCTAGAGCCCTCTGGCTTGGTGAGACTGGCCGGCCAGTGATCCTTCTGCCTCCGTCTCTCCAGTGCTGAGATTACAGGGGACCGATGAGGGTTCTGGGGACCAATGTGCACAGCATGCATTTTGCCAAAGAACTGTCTCCGGAGTCCGGCTGTGCTTTCTTTATCTGGTGCTGTTCAAGGCTGCGAGAGTGAGGAAGAACAGACCCCTGTGGTCCGTGACATGGCTGTGGGGTGTGGAAAGCACATGCTAGGCAGAGATGTTATCTCCCTGTCAGCAGCAACACGAAAGGATCCAAATAGCCCCCAGGAGAGTGGCCCTGCCATGCAGGAGGGTGAAGAGGAAGGAGTGTAGACGGCTACATTCATTTCCTTTTTTTGATTTTTGGGGAGCCCAACTTTCGTTTCCCCAAAGAACATGTGGATTTACACGGCTAACCCGTGGTAAGAGCTGGGGACAAAACCCTGAGCTTTGGGGCAAAATGTGCAAACTTGGAATACTGAAAAAAACCCACAAACCTGATACTTTCTACCTCGTGGCCACACACCTCAGGGACATGGGTGTAAGACGGGATTACAGCGGGGAACACATGTGCATCCTTGTATGTGTAAGAGCTGTTTGACGTGGCTCACATCCCCCAGTCTCGGTAACAAGAATCAAAGACCTAAGAACCCTCTGCTGCATTTTGGCTAGATGTGCAGCCTTTTCTTGTCTGCTTGTCTGTAAATGTCTGGAGGAAGTGAGTCCATGCTGGCCGATGACCTCATTTCCACTGTTTTCCCACAATGCCATGGCTGCTGAGGGAGGACACTTCCCCAGCGGTTCAGCTGGGCCGACTGTCAAAGCCAGTGCCCAAGCAGGAGTACAGTTAGGCCCAACACTACCCTTGCCGTACCCCACCCCCAACTCCTGTCTCTGGGGTAATCAGCCATACCATTCTCCAGATGGAGAGCTGAGATGTTGGTGACTCCCAACATGAAGAGCCCCTGGCTGCGCAATCAGCTGACAGGCTGGGGTCACTAATGACACACAGGGAGGCCTGATGGTGATGGCAATAGAGATCTGCATGACTGTGCCTTGGAGATTAGTCACCGGCCTGAATCAGCAAAGCATCTATTATGGATGACGTTTGCCAAGCCAGAGAGATAAATCGAGTGCTTTATCTTGAACCAGTGACAAAGATGCATGACTTCTATGACATCGGCAGATCAATTCAGAGCCAACAAGTCGTGACGCCTAAGGGTTCATCGACACCCAGTAGTGGTTCTGGAGGGAGAACTGTGCAAGTGTGAGGACCTGAGTTCAAATCCACAGAGCTAGGTAAGGTAGCACATACCTGTAAGCTCAGCATTTCTGCCGGCAGATGGGAAATGGAGGCAGAAGGATTCCTGGAAGCTTTGGGGCCAGCAGCGTGATGGACCCAGAGTGAACTGTAGGGAATCCCGTCTCTAAAAAGGTGGAGGGTGAAGGCCAGTACCCGAGGTCCTTCTCTGACCTCCATGCTGTAGCACACACTCATACACACACTCACATATGCACAGCGCGCGTGCACACACACACAGCTTACCAAAGGGGCTAATAGGTAAGCTTCCCAGGGAATGGACACCTGAAACTGCCCATGAGTGCACAGAAAGTGAAAGCAGCATTCACCCCAGCTTCTCTGTCCTTCAGTTTCACAGGATAGTGAGAGGGCCATACTGGGCAGTTCTCCGTGCCAAGCACCATGTGAGGCATCTCAGGCTACCTGAGTCTGGAAAGGGAACTTCATGCCTGCCACCAGCAAAACCCCTCATGCTCCCGATCCACCTCATCTAATCTTGGAGACTCACCATTTTCTGTGATGGAAAGGTGAGGTTGGGGGGGGGGGGGTGACGGCAAGAAGTGGGAGGAAGAGTCCCAAAGTGCAGACTAGGGATGTGGATGGCAAAATCCTAACCACTGGCAGGGCCACTGAGTCACACACAACGTGCAGCCGTTCCCTACTTATCTGGAGGCAGAGGGGATGCTTCAGGATCCTGTAATGCCGGTCCTGAGGGCCAGGGCCAGTTGTCTTTCCCTGGTTCTACTACACACACATGCACATGCCACACACATATAACTACACATTCCATATACACACAGCTATATACACTATATACATACCTAACTACACAGGCATGCACAAGCCAAATGTACATAACTATGAATACCACACACACAATGTGGTGATGTATTGTGTCCCCCAATATACTGTATCCCCCAATAAAGTTTATCTGAGGATCAGAGGAAAAAGCCAGCCACTATAAGTAAACATAGAAGTCAGGCAATGTTAGCACACGCCTTTAATCCTATCACTTGGGAGAAAGGGATCTGTCTGGATCTCTGTGAGTTCAAGGCCACACTGGGAACAGAGCCAAGCATGGTGACACATGCCTTTAATCCCAGCACTAACCATAGAGGTCTGGAGGTCTGTACAGACAGGCAGGAAATGACAGAGCTGGGCAGGAAGAGGAAGTGAGCTGAGCTGAGAGAGCCAATGAGAGCACAGAACAGAAAGGCATACAGGCGTGGGTAGACAGGAAGTAGGTCACTTGGGAAGCTGCAGAGTTGGTGAGGTGAGGTTGGCTGTGGCTTTTCCTATTTCTCTTATCTCTCAAGTTTTCACCCCTATATCTGGCTCCAGGTTTTTTTTTTATTTAATATGACCATTTAACAATTCAACTACACATCTAGATATAACTATATACCCCACACACACTTTACATACACATGTACTAAAACAGCAGAAGTGACAAGGTGTCCCGAAGGGCCTTGATGGTATGTGACCTATGGTGGGAAGAGCATGTGCTGGTTTCCAAGAGGAGGAGAAAAGGGCCAGAAAGCCCGTTTTGCAAGAAGTAAGCTGGGGGAGCAAAGAGGCTAAGCTAAGGGACAGAGCAGATCTGAGGCAGGGGGCTGGCAAGGCAGGGCAGACGGGAGAATTCCCTGGGAGGTAGATGCGAACTTCACTGAGAAGCCTGGGTTTTGCATGAAGGGAATTCGGCAAGTTGGAGGCTTCAAGGAAAACGTTAACAATGCTGGGGGTGTTCTGTGGACACAGAGTAGGGAGAGAGGCAGGGGTTGGGTTGGCCAAAGCTCTAGGGATTGAAGTTACCCACTGTGAAGAGGGAAACTTGAAACAGACAACAGGAAGCCACTTCCCTGGCAGGCCAGAGGCAGGCTGGATATTGTAGAGGGAGAGGAAATTCAAAAATAACCCAGCAGTCTTTAGTCTCAGTGACTGGGACATAGGAGTTCACCTGGTGATGGGGATGCAGGAAAAGATAACAGTACAGGGGAAGTATTGTGTGGACCTTGGATATAGATATATTTAGCTATACATAGTTGTGGGTTTCTGAGTAGTGGATGGCCTCCAAAAATAATAGGAAGTCAGTGGCTAGACGAGGTCTGGGTAAGCAGAAGAAAATACAAGACGTTCCACAGTGGGAAAGACATGGTTACTAAAGACCCGGCTTCAGAAAGAGTCCCAGACTAGGCTTGGGCCATCTGACCCACAAGAATGAAAGTCTACAGTCATTCAGATCCAGCAGGGAAAAACTGCTGAATGAAGGCTGGGGTGTGGCTCAGCAGACAGAGTGCTTGCTTGCCTCCCATGCACAAAGCCCTGGTTCAATCCCCAGTCCCCAGCACTGAACACACTGGGTGTGGTGGGACGCACCTAGAAAGTGGAGGCGGGAAGATCAGAAGTTCAAGGTCATCTTGGCCACACAGCAAGTTTGAGGCTAGCTTGGGTTACCTGAGACCCTGCCTTCAAAAACACGATCGCCAAGTGTTGGATGGATACCAACCGGTGAGCTGTCAATGGAATGTCACAGGAGTCTCGTTCTTATCCTATTGAACATTTTAGTTACTTGCATATCTTCCTTTTTTATCTCTTAATAATTTTCCAGGGAACAACCTGAAAAATACAGAATAGTTGCAAACATGCTTCCCTTTTTGTCCTGTCCCATGAGTCTCCCTCTGTTCTGTGGCAATTTCGCAGTGCATCCTTGTTTCTGGTGACCTTGGCAATTCGAGGGTAGTTTTTGTTTGTTTGTTTGTTTGTTTGTTTGTTTGTTTGTTTGTTTTCAAGACAGGGTTTCTCTGTATAGCTTTGCGCCTTTGCTGGAACTCACTCTGTAGTCCAGGCTGGCCTCGAACTCACAGAGATCCGCCTGGCTCTGCCTCCCGAGTGCTGGGATTAAAGGCATGCGCCACCACCACCTGGCTCGAGGATAGTTTTTATATAAATGTTCCTCAGTTTTGTCTTTTTTGTTTTCATTTTTCTCTTACATTACTCTGGTGAATAGGCTACAGTCAATGGTTGTGGGAAAGAAGACGGGGAGGAAGTATATTGTGCCTGTCCCCTCATCACAAAGGCACGGGCCACCTGTGCGATTTATTACTGATGGCATTCGCCTTGGTCGTTGGCTGAGGAGTATGTATCAGGTGGCCCCTCAACTCTCTGCTCTTGGGGTGAGAGGCAGCAGGTCCACTGCCCTCAGTGACAGGGGGTGGTGGCAGCACCTCTCGCTCTGTCTTGGGTGGGGTCATCTACATAAATAATAGAAAGTCTTCTCCGTCTAAGGAGCTCCAGTTCTCTCTCACTCACTTATTTACACATTCAGTCATTTGATTTGTCACTGCATACTCATGCGTATTCATGTTAAACCTTAGGTCACGAAACAGGAGGATTTTACTAAATTTTTTGCTCACACTTACACAGCTTTGGCCATTGGGGGGTTTAGTAAGTCGGCACTTGAGTCCCTTGGACAAGCCTCACTCCTTTGTGGTCTGAGCACTCCCTTGCTTCTTGCTAATATAAGATGCTTCAGGTTTGACTTACATTTCTCTTGGTCCAGTTGGAAAACCCCTTTTTTTTTTTTTTTTTTTTTTTGGTTTTCAAGACAGGGTTTCTCTGTGTAGTTTTGGTGCCTGTCCTGGATCTCACTCTGTAGATCAGGCTGGCCTTGAACTCACAGAGATCTGCCTGGCTCTGCCTCCCGAGTGCTGGGATTAAAAGCATGCGCCATCACCGCCTGGCAGCTGGAAAACCATTTTGCTCCTGAAGACCTGGAGTTAGCTTGTCATTCCTCTCCTGGAGAACTGGATTCAGAGTCTGAGTTGTGGAGCCAGGATGGGTGTGGCGTTTCTGGGGTGTTGCTGTTCTGTTCTCAGTGGGCAGAACTGGGACATGCGTGTGCACGCACACGTGTCCACACACACACACACACACACACACACACACACACACATCCTCCTTTTTGCAGGACTACAGGATGACCTCGCACTGCTCTTGATCTCTGAACCAGCTGTTTCCACCTTATTTACAGCTTCACTGTCCCACCAAGAAAAGCTGGCTCCCAACAGCTGCCATCCTTCTTCTGTTGTTCCAGTCCCAACACATGTATAAAGCTGCTTAAGGTCAGCAGGCTGCAAACCCACTGAACGCTTTTATCTGTGCTTTTGACATAAATATGTATGTATTAGCTTTGTGCACAATAGAAACTTAAAGGAGAACACCGAGATCCGAGAAGAGTCTAGTAACCAGCTGGAAAACTCAAGCTGAGTAGGACGTGAATTCCCAGGAGTTCAAAAATAAATAAATGACATAAGTGGAGAATGGCAGAGATCAGGCTTGCAGCAACTCATGTGAGACAGGGAAGGAGGTGGGTGATTCGACTGTCCACCAGCCCAAGGCGTGATGGTGTTCCCGTGGATGAAAATAGGATGTTTTAGTAAAGGCAAGAAAATGCCTACCTGACTACGCACGGGGCAGACACATGGCCGCACATACACACATTTATACCTACCTTTAAAAGAGTGCATAAGGAGAGGGGGAAGAGCCACAAGGGAGAGATGGGATCATGGTCTTAAAATACTAACAGGGATTAGATGTACCCTGTGTCGCTACAGGGGACGGAATTCATCCCAGGGAGGTTGGGGATCCTTCCCAACTGGTGGGGCTGAACATGACGGGCACAAATAATCTCTCCCACACTCTCCCAGTGTGGGGGGACAGCAGACTCCTGAGCACAGGTACGCCCCACGGAACGAAAGGGCAACCCTAGAGTCACATCCTAGAGAGCTGCGGTCAAACAGCTGGAAGGCAGCCCAATGGGGTCGCTGGTGACAGAATCCCCATGTAAAGAGAAATGAACAATTAAAAGGAGGAAGGTCAAGGGCCCAGAGTAAGAGTTGGGTGGGAAACACGTGATGATGAAGTCCGGTCCGCAGGCCAAACCTAAAAAGCATGGATCAAAATGGGTGCGTACCTTAGAAAGGAAGGCAGAGCTGGTTTGGTTAGAAGGAGAACTTCCTGACAAGTAGAGCTGACCAAATGTCAAGCAAGATCCGTACTGGGAGAGAAGTCCCTACCTGTGTGAGCACTGCCAGTGACTGGGAAGGGACACTTGGAAGGAACTGTGGAGTTCAGAGGGCAACGGGACAGTGTGAGCCGGCTGCCAGGGGAGACATTAAAACCGGGCTCAAGATGCCAGCGACTGAAATGGCTTGTTCAGGTGCCAAGCCACACATACTTGATCCAAGGTAGCAGAAAAAGCTGCGGTCATTCTTCCATTTGTGCGTTTTTAGTTAATAAAAGGTAATTCTCAAGAAAAAGAAAAAAGAAAAAAAAAGACAGTCCAATCCACTAAACTGAAGCCGAGAGCACAGGATTCAAAGACGCCAGGAGGATGGCAGCGTATCTACTGCCCCTGTGCGTTTTGATCCCACAATCCACAAGGAAAAGGGACTGGACCCTGGACTTCCAAGGTTGCATATAGTTCTAAGTATTTTTAAGAGGATCTGTTGAGACAACTCAGAATAAGCACTATGTTCTAAAACGTAGTTGAAGCCCCTTCCCGAGCTTGGGTACAGTTTCTTAAACGTCTGTGTTGGCGGAAAGAAAGTGAGTTCAGAGTGGGGACACTGACGACTGCAGTCGGCATCTGACTCCTGCCAGGCTTACAGCTCACATGGAGATGAGGAGAGGAAAACGGATTCAAAGCTCACCAATAAAGAAGCCAGAAGCGAGTCAGCCTGGGTCCGTAGCAATCCCTCTCCACGTGTGCCCAAATGACATGATGTCAGTGGCTTGAGAAAGGAACTCAGGGCTATTTTGGTGTGTGCATGGAAAGACATCCTGTCATGGGATATTATACTCCGAGTGGGTGGGTGCCTCAGAGCACAGACACAGGTGGACTCTTGGGAGACAAGAAGGGGGTAGAACCTGGGAGTGAGCCATCTCCAGACTGTGGGCCTGGTTCACCACAGGAACTCAGAAAATGCTGGCTAAAAAACAATGTGGAGGGGCATGGCAGTGGAGAAAACGGGTCATTTGGGGAATGTGAGTAAACGTTTGTCTGCGGGGAGACGAACGATGAACGCAGCTTCGAGTAATATACCTCCACCGCCGTTGTTCTCTCACGATCCCTGGACGGATGCTGAGCCAAAGAGTCTGCATCAAAAGAAACTTTGCAGGGGCTGAGGAGATGGCTTCCACAGTAAGGTTTTGGACACTGAGGTGTGAGGACCTGATTTTTTTTTTTTTTAAGCTGAGGATCGAACCCAGGGCCTTGCGCTTGCTAGGTCAGCGCTCTACCACTGAGCTAAATCCCCAACCCAAGGACCTGATTTTTAACCCCAGCCACTGTGTAAAAAGCTGAGCACAGTGGCACAAGCCAGGGATCCCAGCTACTAGAAGACAAAGACAGGAGGATCCCTGGGGTTCCCTGGCTGGCCACCCCAGTAAGTCAGCGAGAGACCCTCTCTCAAAAAAAATAAGGTCGACTGTGATTGAGTGAGACACCCAGCTTTAGCCTCTGACATCCCATATGCATGCTCGCACATGTGCGTGTACACCTGTACATGCATGTACGCACAGAGAATCTAAGCAATCTGAGACAGAAAGTGCATACTAGTTATTATCAGGGAACATGGGATGATTGCCCCAAAAGATCAAGAGCACCATCAAAGCCACAAGATAATGATATAATCAGGTCATAGTCCAGTGCACCCTGTGAGATTATGGCCCTGGGATGATCCCACTCTGGGCCTTCAAACCTTCCAGGGGCCCCAGCTCACTGGATACAGCCTGGTGTGGGACTTAGATCTGATAGTCCCACATGATATAATTTGGCACAAGAAAAATCACACAACCTCTCTGGATCTCAGTTCCTGATCTAAAATCTAGAAATTTCACAACTCAACCTTCAGAGCCCCAGCCACGATGCCTGAGGTTGGAAATTCAGCACCAAACATGGTCACAGCCAAGTCAACAACTGATTGTGCGTCTAGAGGAGGAGTGAATGGAAGCGTGAATCCCGCTCAAGTCTCCCAAAATCTTTTTTTTTTTCCCTTGAAAATGTTGAAGGGACAATCAAAAGCGAAGTCTTACCACAGAAAAACCGCAGACTTTGATTCACTGCCACTGAACAAGTTGAAAAAAATCTTACTGAGAGACACTTGAACCTTCTAAGTGCCATCTTGGAGTAGTGATGACCTCTCGTGCATATTTATACACTAAGATTTATAATAATCACTTGAAAGACGAGGGTTTTCTCCCCACAGGCAGCCGAGCTATGTGAAATGTAAGAAAATATTCCCAGTTCAAAGGTCCAAATATGTAAAATATGGAATGCTGGAGTTCTTTCCACACGTAGAAGGCAGCTTGGTGCTTGACAAACCCACGGGACAGGTGGGCACTCAGGTGACCCTTGAAAGCTGACAAATCTTGCCTCGCCCTCACCCAGCATTCCTTGTAAGAAGTGTCGCCAGCCTGGCTGAAGGGTGTGTGGTGTACCTGGGTCAAGATGGGTCACATTTGGAAACAGAGAAACTGGTTCTTGGTTAGGCACTTAACAAAGAATTCCAAAGAGGCCCCGCAGCCTGGGTCACTTTGCAAAGCCTTCTTGTCATAGTTACTCAGGGCAATTCCTTCCCCCCCCAAAAAAAAATGTTTGACCCTTCCCCCCCCCCCAATTTTTTTTTTGTTTTATTTCTTTGTGTGAAGCAAAACACTACTTTTATTGTTAATTAATATGCTAACATTGCTTTATATTATTCTGGATATGTGAAATGGAATTTAATACTTTCAAATGTGTCTTTTAAAAAGTTGCTAAAAACACATGCCTTAATCCTCCCTCCACCCCACCCCCACCCCTCCCCTTCTTTTTTTTTTTTCCAGCTGAGGGTAAATTTCCTCCCTAGGAAATTCCATTTCTTTCTACCATTATAAATGGCATAATACCATTTATTTTCCAAAGATGGAGAGGGGGATAATAATGAGGCATTCAGATCTCATTTCAAAATGAAGAAATTTAATAGTTGAAGAAAAAATAAAACCAAAAACCATGCAGCCAGGGGAGGGGAGTTATTGCACAGGATTCAAGACCAACATTATCGCACCAGAAAATGAAAAGAATTCTTTATTTTTGGACCAATTTTAGTTGCTGTCTGATTTTTCTTTTCTGTTTCATTTGATCAAAGTGAAATACAATTAAAAATTCAGAAATTTCTCTTCTTGGAGACAGGCAGAAGTGACGTCCTCATCCTAGAGACAGCAGGAAAGATTCAGCCCACGGTGGACACAACGGAACTTCTTGATTGGCTGTGTCCTTCCTGCCTTGATGAAATTCCATCTGATACATCTAACTAGCACACTGTTAATGACTTTTCTATTTACTCAGTGGACCTGAGAGTGGAGAGCAGTCTATTGCCAGGGAAATGTTTGACTCCTATGCTAAGTAGACAGCATTCCGATCCGGTGAGGCTGAAGACAGCCTGGGCCCAACTTTTATCTCATTGCCATGTCAAATTAGCACCTTTCAGACGCCCGGTTTGACAGGAATTATATTACTTCTCTGCAAAAACCATGAGTTCTTGGGTGTCAGTCAACTGGCGCAGGACATTCTCTGCTTCTGTGGCTCTGAAAATAACAGCAAGGGTTAACTGCAAAGTCCCACGGCAAGGAGGGGAGGGTTCACGACAGATCTAACTGTGAGACCTTGGCCTTTGAACCCATGATGTACAATAAGCTGAGGGCTGGTGAGACGACTCAGCTGACAAACTGAGTTCTCTCCTCAGCACCCACAGTGGAGAGAGAACCCGCTCCCAAATGTTGTCCACTGACCTCACATGGACCCACACTCCACCACCACCACCACCACGCATACACTACTAATGAATAAAAAAATAGAAAGATAATACTCTTAAGATTTAGGGAAATAGCCCAGTTTGTAATACGCTTGCCTAGCAAGCATGAGGGCTCAATTTCAGTCCCCAGAATCCAAGTAAGAAAACCAGGTATGGTGGCACATGATTGTAATCGCAACCTGGGGAGGCAGAGGAAAGAGGATGCCTGGGGCTTGCTGACCAGGCAGCTTTGTCTGCTGGGAAACTCAAGTCCCAGTGGGACTCTGTCTTAAAAAAAAATGTGGACAGCTCCTGAGGTTGACTCTGGCCTACATACACATAGACACCATACACACGTACACAATTACACACACATACAGACACACACATCACATGCATATAGACAAACACATCACATGCCCATACACACACACACATCACATTATCTCACACACATGTATCACATGCACATCATGCACATATGCACACACGTATGTGCATTCACACAACCCCATCTGCACATATGCATATATATATAAATACAAAAATGAGCTGAGTCTCACAAAGATGAACTGAGAAGAGGGTTGACATCCCAAATGCCCCTGAAGGTCAGCTCTGCACCCTTGCACCAGGTTTCCACGGGGCCCCATTAAAACAGACCTGACCTGTGTCCACACTGAGGTCACATGGTGGTCAGTCTAAAGGAAAACAGAAGCAGAGATAAGTCTTAGTCTCCCATTCTGTCGGAGCACTGGAGAAGCAGATGTGTGGCTGTTCAGCTGAAGGCAGCTATTTAAGGTGAAGAGGAAGGATCCCAGATCTGATGACGATGGAGGAACAGCTTCATGTCTGTTCCTCAAACTAAGGAGCAAAGTTCCTGACGTCCTCGGCGCGCAGCGGCTCCCTGCTCTGGTAGGGGAAATGCGGTTCTCTCTGCATTTCGACCTGTTGTTCTGCTCCCCTTCTTCCTGTTTGCTGAGCTCCCCCTGCACTCAGTCAGTCTGGTCTCCTTCCCAATTGTTCAGACAAGCTCTGAGCCAAGGTGTGGAGCTGGAAGGATTGGTAGGGTAGACCAGCGGTTAGCATTCTATGTCTGCCTCCATCTTTGAGTCAGACTCATTTCCTTTCCAGGTCACAAGTCTACAGGGGATGCTCTATACAAATGTTGACACCCTAGGGATCCAGGGACCATGGAGCCTAGAACCCCTTTTATTTTATTTTATTTTATTTTATTTTATTTTATTTATTTATTTATTTATTTATTTATTTATTTATTTATTTATTTATTTTGAGACAGGGTTTCTCTGTGTAACAGTCCTGGCTGTCCTGGATCTCTCTATGTAGACCAGGCTGGCCTTGAACTCTCTGCCTCTCAAGTGCTGGGATTAAAGGCGTACACCACCACCACCACCACCACCACCACCACCGCCCGGCGGATCCTAGACCTTTAAGGGCATCCCTCCCTGCCTCTCATGGGTCTCAGGTCCCTGTTGTCCAAAGACACCCTGTGTATCTCTGACACAGTCACCTGACCCTCCATCAGAGTCTCAGCATCCCCCCCCCCCCCCCCGGGGGTGCTATTACCATGTCCTCCTTCGCCTGCTTACCCAAGGGCTTCACCGCCTTTAGCCTTCAGGATGGCACCCGAAGGTTTCCTCTGCCGCTCTTACCTGTTTGGATCTCTTCAGGAGTCTTGCAAAACCAGATCATAGGTGCTGTGGGATGTTCTGTATGGCAAATGTGTTGCTAATAAAACACTGATTGGCCAGTGGCTAGGCAGGAAGTATAGGCGGGACTAACAGAGAGAATAAAAAGAACAGGAAGGCGGAGGGAGTCTCGGCCAGCCACCGCCAGGACAAGGAGCATGTGAAGACGCTGGTAAGCCACGAGCCATGTGGCAAGGTATAGACAAATGGAAATGGATTAATTTAAGATATAAGGACAGTTAGCAAGAAGCCTGCCACGGCCATACAGTTTGTAAGCAATATAAGTCTCTGTGTTTACTTGGTTGGGTCTGAGCGGCTGTGGGACTGGCAGGTGAAAGAGATTTATCCTGACCGTGGGCCAGGCAGGAAAACTCTAGCTACAACTAGGTCCTGTGACCTGTGACCTCAGATAGAGAAAACAGAGCCTGACATGGCTCCCTCTGAGCCCCACAGCCCACAGCTGTCAGGCCACCGCCCCTCCCTGTTCCTGCTTCTCCCATGATTCCCTTTCCTCTCCTTCATGGATATGGGGGAGACTCTATTCTGCCTTACCTCCCCCGCCCCAGGTCACCTTTGCTCCTGGCTACAAAGCAGGACCCCACCCCACAGGCTGTACAACGAAGACTATTTTAGGATGTCTACTAAAGCCTTGGCAGGACTTGGAAATGTCCATCAGCCCTTCAAAGCCTTCTGCAGTGCTAGCAAATCTTCCTGACCCTTGACCCTTGACCCTGTCAGTGGAGACAGATACTATCTCACTGTCAGAATGCTGCTTCTGAGAAGGTTCAGATAAGTTCTCTCTCTCTCTCTCTCTCTCTCTCTCTCTCTCTCTCTCTCTCTCTCTCTCTCTCTCTCTGTCGGCAGGAGAGTCAATTATGCATCTATTAATCTTATAAACAGCTATGGAGCTGAAGAGTCTGAATCGAACAGCTGAGGTTTTAAAGAAGTTAGCATACTGGGCCATTATGATAATGAAGCCCCGTGATGTATAAGCATGGCTCTGAGTGACCAGGCATACTCTTTAAGGCTGGAAAAATTGTAAATGATGTGTAGGGCCTTTTAAAAGAAAGTATATAGAGTAGCTCCCTGTAGCCCATGTTCACAACCAATAGTCCCCCAGGTCCCCTCCCTGGGGCACCTGCTCGCAGCTGGCTCAGGACTTCATCTCTAAGCAGGCAACCCTGCAGAGCCTTGAGCTCCTGCTTCTCCTCTGTTCTCCCTGTCCTGCCCACAGGACACAGAGATGGTGACAGAGGACAGCCTGGACAGAGAGGTGTGCTGCCGTCCTCTTCAGTTAGAACTTGCTTATCTGCCAACCTCTTAAATTTGGTTCAGTGGCATAAAAAAGGGAATTTATCTTTTTCCCCAGATGCAACAAACAGATGCTGGGCCCAGAGACCTTGCATCGCCAATAAAATAAGTTATAAAATCGGTAAAGCTGCTGAAAGAAATCAGAATTTCAGCAGATTCTAGTTTGGGGTTTTTGTTTTTGTTTTTTTCTAAGGCTGCTCCTTCTGATTGTCTATAGGATGGGGAGCAGGCCTGTATCAAACCCCATCTGTTCATATTAGCGTGGATTGAATGTGGTTAGAAGAGGGGTGGAGGGTGGGATGACGTGCGAGCTGTGATCTTGACAGAGCAGAGACAGCGGCGATGGTGGCAGCGTTCAAGACAGAGCTGTCATAATCAATTAGCATTTAACTTTCTGTACAGATCCCGAACGCGATGGGTTCTTTAGATTTTAATGTGTGTCTTCAAAGTAATTTTGTAAGCTATTTAAACGCTGCTCCCTTTTACAATTCCACATAATTTGATTATACAAAACCATCCTCTAGTCCTTGGATATGCAAATTCAACATCAAGAAGATTTTGCCCATATTTTGGTAGACTTTGATGTCGGTTTCGCTGATAGGAAGTGACACAAAGGGGTACCAACCGCCCATTGTCTGAGCAAAGAAGCCATTCAGACTTCGTGTGCCAACAGGCTAAGTATAGTCCTGAAAATTGAAAATAACCCAAAAGCCAGGGGTGGTGGCACATGCCTTTAATCCCAGCACTCGGGGGAAGAGGCAGGTGGATCTCTGTGAGTTCTTGGCCAGCCTGGACGACAGAGTGAGTTCCAGGACTGCTAGAGCTACACAGTGACATTGTGTCTCAAAAGAAAACTCTGGAGCCCAGAGGCAGGGCAGTGACTGGGGTTTGCCGTCAAACTGCCTTGGACTGTTATCCCAAGGCTGCAGGGATGAACCCTCTGGGCCTCAGTACCCCCACCTGTAGAATGGGGATCTCTGCTCCCTCGGACCGACACAGTGTGAACCAAGTGGCTGTCCTGATCTTTTTTCCTTCTACTGCTGTGATAAAACATCCAGACAAAGTCACTTTGAGGAGGAAATGTTTTGTTTGGTTTACAATCCCCCATACGGTCCACCATTTTGAATCAGAGCTTCAGCAGCAAGTCTCAGCACGTCTACAGTCCAGACCTGAGAGACATGAACACCCTTCTCTGCCTGCTTGCTTTCTGTGGGTGCACAGCTGTCTTTCTTTACCCCTGTATAGTTCAGGGTCCAGCCAATGAGAGGGTGCCGCCCACATTCAGGGTGGGTCTTCCCACCTTAACTAACAATCAAGACAATGCTCCACAGGCCAACCTGATCTAAATAGTTTCCCATTAAGACCTTTCCCAAAAACACAAGGCCAAGTCAAGTGGCCAAGGACAGCTAACCAGCACAGTGCTCCTGGGCAGTTTCCACTGTGACCTCGATCCTAAAACTGTGACTAGAAACAAAAGCCAGGGCTTGTCCTTTATCAAAGACAAGAAGGTGGGGCTGAACTCTTGTTGATATTGAAGATAAAGGAGCCTGCATCTTGCAGGAGTCACCCCTCAAGGAGAGCCAGCAGAGAGTGTCAGCATATGGTTCTTGTATTCCTCATTTTCTCAGTTCTTAATCTTTTACTGTGGCTAATTTATAAGTTAAACTTTGTCATAGGCACTTATGTAGTATGTGTAGATCTTTTGGCTGTTCTTGGTTGAGTCGCCTGTGTGCCTTGTAGGTAAGGGGAGACTAATGGCAAGGTCTCTTTACTGTAGAACTTGAAATAAAGTCAGTACTTCATGTTGATAAGTTCTTGTTTATAATCTAGGATGAAAAGAGGACATTCAGGAAGGGAAGAAGCCTCCAGAATCTGAAGCCCAAGGGGGTGGTGGGGGCAGTGTGGTTGTTTCTATCCATTGTCACTCAGGATTTTGTCAGAGGGGCCAAGAGCAGCCATGCTCTCAAAGCACATGTTATCAAAGGATTGATTCACAATTGAGTTCAAGAGATGGAATCTAGGTACGCTGCTCAGGCTAGCCTCAGTTTCTTGGGCTCAGACAATCCTCCTGCCTCAGCCTCTTCAGTAGCTGGGACTACAGGCAACCCCACTGTATCAGCTATGACCAAGAACATTTGAGATCCAAAGTTACAGCTCTGAGAATAGAAATCAAGGAGTGAGGTTCATTCACAGAGAGAACGCTGGCTGGACTTTGTTCTAAGCTCTAACTCCACCTCTAGTTTACTGTGTGACCTGGAAAAAAAAATCACATCCCTTCTCTGACTCCAGAACTCCTAGTGCTGGGAGCAGGAAGAAACCTTCCCAGGAAGTAGCGACGTGATGATATGATATGAGCTCTCAACAGATCCCTGCACACCCATAGAACACTGTGACAGCCTTGGGAGAGGCCCCATGGAGCTCAGCAGCTCTGAGTTTAATTATCACATTGGTAACTTTATCCCTTTGGGCCTTTTGAGCTACTTTGGCCTTTAAGAGTTGCTTATTATATGAGTCTCCTGAAGCCCTTATCAGCCAACATCTTGGGCTCCAATGATTGGCAGGAAGAGATGAGTGCCAGCAAAAGCATGAGAGAGAAGCCAGCTTGCTCCGTAAGACTAGAGACAATGCTACTATCTTTTCAAACACAGAGGCCACACACTTGTTTGGGTAGTTGTCTTTCTCATTTTATGAAGCTAGAAATGAGTATTCCCTACCCACCCAAGGGGCCTCATAGCCAAGGAGGAAATGCACGCTGAGAGCAGGAATCTTGTATTCGGCTCCCTTTCTTCTGTACTCTCAAGGCTACGGTCACAGGGCTCCAAACTGCAAGACAGAAAGAAAGACCTTCACCCTTGGAAGTCAATGTTCTCAACCCTTGACTAAAGATGGAAAGAGATAGCCTCCACAGAAACTTTAACTCTAGATCTTGCAACTGTGGACCTGTAGCCGTGGACCTGTGACTGTGGCTGGGGCTGTGAACTGCCTCCGCAATAAAACCCAGACTCCGTGGAATGGAGCTCTGCCCATCAGCTCCACTGTCTCCCTGGTGGACAGGTAGGAGGGTCCATTCAGACACAGCTTTCCTTGGGAGGAAGCTGGTCCAGACATCCTGGGTCACAGGAGCTGGACTAGGTACCTAAGGTGCTGTGGGCACCTCCTCCGGCAAAGCCTGCCTCACCAGTTGGTTCTTGACCTCCAACTGAGCCAGGGCCAAGAGAGAGACTCCGGTGTCAGAGGCACGCTGATGTACTTTAAATCATTTTTAAACATTAAGAACTTAGATTTGGCTGGGCAGTGGTGGCGCACGCCTTTAATCCCAGCACTCGGGAGGCAGAGCCAGGCGGATCTCTGTGAGTTCGAGGCCAGCTACCAAGTGAGTTCCAGAAAAGACGCAAAGCTACACAGAGAAACCCTGTCTCAAAAAAAAAAACAAAACAAACAAACAAAAAAGAAAAACAAAAAAAGAACTTAGATTTGGCCAGCCTGGTCTGGAGAGTGAGTTCCAGGATAGACAGGGCTGCACAGAGAAACCCTGTCTCAAAAAGCCAAAAAAACTTTAAAAAAAAAAAAGAACTTAGATTTGTTACATATGATATACTCATAAATCAGCTCAGTTTCACATTCTTATTGATTGATATATCTCAGTGATACCCACCATGCATATCGTTTTTTAAAAGATATTTTGATAATCATCTTTGTTAAGAACTAGACTGTACATAATTTCCAGAGATCTTTGGCGATCTTTCTGAGAACAAAGCTTTTGCAGTTCTACCAAAGCAGCCTTGTAGTGGCCAGAACTGAGCCTGAATCCTGATGGAACCAAACTCCATGAGCGGTTCTGGGTATGCTTTGAAGAGCTTCTGCCCAACTCGTCTCTACTCCCTCAGACAGCACGACAAAGATGGTGCCAGTCTCGCTTCACTTTCAGGGAAGATATGGAGGTGCTAAGACACTTTCGGCATCCCCCAGTATGGAGCCCAGTTCCAGACTCTGGGAGTTATGCCCTAGGAGCTCTACATGATTATGCCAACAGTTCCCCAGATGTGTCTGGGACTCCTGACGAAATCTATTCTCAGGGCCTCCAAGACCAACATCACTCATAGTGTTGTGAAGATGCCCTTGGTCTCTTTCTTCTCTCAGGAGTAGACTGCGGTATTTTCTCCTGAGAAGATGAGGAACTTCGCTGCTCTGACTGTGGGATGTAGAACACACCCATGTAGTAATTTCCAACCTTGTTGATATTGGCAGATACAGACCACCTCTCCAGGGGTCTGGATAACTTTTAAGAGTATGAAGAAGTAGGGCTGGGAAGACGGCTGAGTGAGTAAAGGGCTTGCCGTGCCATCATGAGGACCTGAGTTCGAATCCCAAGGACCCACATAAAGCCGGCTGTGTTAGCGCACATCTCTAATCTCAGAGCTTATGTGAAGAGCTGGAGCTGGAGACAGACGACTCCCCTGGCACTTTGTGGGTCAGACAGCCTGGCGTAGGTGGTGCTGAACAACGGAGTGTCTCAGAGAAGGTGGAAATTAGGCGCTGACTCCCACAGTTCCTTTCCGACCTCCATGTGTGCTGTGGCATGCGTGCACCAGAACTCACACCGGCAAACACATAGAGAAATTTAAAAAATAAAGAGTACAAAGAGGTCCTTAGACAAAAACCATGTTGGGAAGCCTGCCCCTGATTATCCAAATCTACTTCTGCCTACCCCGCTCCCATCTACTCACTGTCCAGCTTCGAAAGCCCCAAACCCTTTGGCCACCCCTGCCCACAGACTTCCTGAGGACCACTGTCCTAGACTCTGGCTGGTGTGACTTCCCGAGTTTCCTGGGTGACCATGACTGTATCCTGGATGGCCAGTACCTTTCTCCCTTCCCGAAACACACAGAGAAGGACGGACTGGTGTCTTTGTAGCAGTGTGCCATGTAGAGTTGTAGAACACGGCAGACTTCGGTGACAGTTCTGCCCCAGTATACTCTGAGGTGGGTGTCTCAGCCTCTCCCTAGTTCTCCATGCTGCTTCAATAGTTGGCTTGTGTCCTACTGTCACTTAAGGCTGCTTGGTTCGACTGTTTGCTTGTTTGTTTGTTTTAAATAGCTTAGCAAGTAGAGAAAGAAGAAACTCCCCTGGGTTCCCCCACTTTACCGGCTTGTAATAAGATGCTGTCTTACCTCTCTAGTTCTGTTGACTGGTCCAGCTGCTTGCTCCTGCCCGAAACTGCTGTGGGTTGTCATCATCAGTTGTGACTAGCTGGCCACACATCCCACACTAGCCTCAGCAGCCACATCGACGCTGTAACAGGAGGCAGTTTCTTCTTCCTCTTCCTTGCCTACCACATACCTGCTGAAAGGCAGCTTCCTGCCTCCGCTTCAGTGGGTGAGATGGGATCCAGGGGCCCAGGGTCTGATGGGTCTACATGTCCTCATAATTCCTCTGTCTCAAAGTCTCACTGAGAAACGCAGATAACCCCAGGGACAGCTACAGATCTTGTCCCCAGAAACGAGCAAGCACCTGTGCCGCTGAAGGAAATTTAATTAAAACAAAATTAACAGCTGGGTCGTAACAGCTCATACCTGCAATACCAGAACTGGGGAGGCTGAAGCAGGAAGATTCTCCCAAGTTGGAGGCCAGCCTGGGCTGCATGATGAGTCCCAAGCCACCTTGGGCTGTAGAGGGAGTTCCACTGGAGCAGCCACCATATCATGGTAACATGTCAGCTGATACTATGTAACGGGATCACAAGTGCTATCCTAGCAAGGGGCAGAACATCCTGTTGGGTGTGATAATGACTAACACTGAACCAAGGCTTAGTCCTGGTTGGATAAGGATAAATAATATTAAAATTCAGAAATTGGCTTTAAATGGATTGTTAATTGCTGTTGGGCTTTAAACATTGGAGTGTATTAATTTCTCCCTCACCCCCTGAATTATATTGCAGCAACATTCCCCTGTTATTAGGCTATTAAATCAGACATATCAAAAAGGAAGCATTTATTTATGTCTTCGGAGACATGTACATCTAATTAAGACAGAGTTACTGTGCATATTTTACAGTAGACTGCGTGTGACTTTTATCCATTCATGTCTGAAAGCCTCCACAATGGTTTAGAAGAGTGGACTTGGACCAGATGGGTGGACATCCTGCATCTGAGCAGTGACTCCTAAAACCTCGACCCTGAAGCTCCTCTCAAGTGTTGTAAAGAGCCTTGAGAGTCAGAGAATTCAAAACAGTGACCACCAGGAGACAGAGGATTTGGGAATTGACTGAACTGCCACAGAGTTTTTGTGTGAATGAAACTCATAATCTAGCCACCAATTAGAGATCACCTGGAACCTCAACTAGTGAAACTACCAGTGAGTATTCACCACCTTGAGTGAGCCTAGGACCACCCAAGTGGAAGGGACTATCAGGAGCAATCCTGTTCTGGAATAACTGCAGCCACACACACACACCACCCCACACAGATCACCTCTCTACCCTGGAGCCCAACAGTGGGTCACCACCCTACATCCTTACATTGCGTTTTCATGACTGTGGGTGATTGGCACCATTGCTGGTCTGGAAATTCTGTTTGGCTGAGGGGTGTTTCCTCCTGGGTGAGCTTTTGTCAACAGACAAGGAGTCCTATCTCCTGAGGGATGACCAGTCTTTCCACGTAAAGCCATTTGCAGTGATTCAGAGTGGTCAATTGATGTTCCTGTTTGTGTATGCTCGGAGGCTTCTTTAGGCCAAGATTCTCCAATTCTCCATTGTTTTTTCTATAGTGGAATGGGGAAATTAATGGAGAAAGTGTGAGCTTGGGTCATACTGAAAAGGCAACATTAAATCACAGTTCTGGCCCTTTTCGTTCATGAGTCCTTAACAAGGTAGTTTCTTTGTCTGTCTGTCTGTCTGTCTGTCTCTGTCTGTCTCTGTCTGTCTCTCTCTGTCTCTCTCTCTCTGTCTCTGTCTCTGTCTCTCTCTCTCTCTCCTGAGATAGGGTTTCTCTGTGTAACAGCTCTGACTGTCCTGGAACTCACTCTGTGCACCAGCCTGGCCTCGAACTCACAGAGATCCACCTGCCTCTGCCTCCCAAGTGCTGGGATTAAACCCATGTGTCAGCATGCCTGGCCAATACAGTTAATCTCACAGGGTGCTTTTTTACAGGCAAACCGAATTCCTACCATGTCTCATGTATGTCACATATTCAGGCCACAGTGACTGAGATGGCAGCCTCGAGTCACATTCAGCTGCTCATGTTTACAAACATTAAATGAAATCTAAAACTTAGGTCCTCAGCCATCCTTACCACATTCCAAGCGCTTGACAGCCACATGTGGCCAGTGGTTGCTGACTGTGTAACACATGTAAAAAATATCTCCCATGGGGCTGGAGAGATGGCTTGGTGGTGAAGCTCACATATTGATTTTCCAAGGGACCCAAGTTCAGTTCTCAACACCACATCTGGCAGCTCACATCAGGTGCCTCACAAGCACTGTAACCCCAGCTCTAAGGTATCCAAGGTCTCTGGCCTCTGTGGGCATCCCCACACACATAGCATACAAACACATACATACACATGATTAAAAAGAATTAACAAAAAATATTTTTTATGCCTCAGAGAACTATGCAGAACATGGGTATAAGGAGATGGGGTCTGCCAGCAAGCAGGCGCTAGCTCTCATGAACCAGATGTTTAGTGGGAACTGACTGTGTATAGCCCCTGTTCCAAGCAGAGATATTATTCAAAACAAGTTTCCCTACTATGGGCACAATAGCACACACCTAGAATCTTAGTTAGAGGCAGCAGGATTGTGAGTTCAAGACCAGCCTGGCTACATAGCAAGACCATGTGTGTCTCAAAGCAAATCATAAAGTCCTTACCCTTAAGGAAGGGTTGTTGTTAATATAACCAAGTTTTTAATGTTCCCAATGAGTATAGAAATGCAAAGCAGTGCTCAGGAATAGTAGTACCGAGTCAGAGACATGACTCTGAGTCTGAGCTGAGTGATTTGTACAGATTTATCTCTTTTTCTTTCTGGGGCTCACACCCCTCTGCTGTGAAATGTTATCCTTGTCTATTTTCCATTACGGTAATGGTGCATCTGGAGGCAATTTGGGAAAAAAAAGGGGGGGGGGTTATCTAGTTTATATTCTAGAGGTTGGACGTTTGTACAGTATAGCTCCCCCTCTGCCTAGCTCTGGTAATGGTGTCATGGGAGCCAGCAGGGGCGATTGTAAGAGAAAGAGGTCATGTGTTGAGACAGGTCAGGTGCAGAGGCCAAACTTGTTCCTTTGACAATAACCCTCTTGAGCACTGACTTAGAGTTCCACACAACTCCATGAGTCCTTTCAAGGGCGATGCCTCCAGATGACTTGACTGCTCTCACCTCTTTGAGGACCCTCCACCACACTGGGGACCAAGCCCCAGCTTACAAACTCTCAGGGGACACGGCAGGTTATTACAAAAGAATGTGAGAATGGTTCCCGGGATTGCTGTAAGGATAATAAAAGAAATGGATGTCAAGATATAACCGTTGCCTGGCACTGTAGCTGTTCAATACATTACTGCTCCACTTGATAAGATAAGAATCGGTTCTCCTAATTGCTGCTCCGTTCATAGAGTAAGATATTTCCCTCACTGTTTGGGATCTATTGGTATGGTATAAAGACACACTCAGAATGTTCCCAGAAGTGAGTAGATAAAATGATACTGAAGTAACATTTAAGGTGCTATAGGATGGCTCTGTAATTCACATATAGGATTTAGTTGCTCACAAAATAATCTTAACATTTCCTGATGGGATTGGTTGCTGGGATTATAGGACCTTGAGGCTTGAAGATGTGTCAGAGGGAATATACTGTTCTATGGAGAAAGTTCTTAGGAAAACAAGGCAAAATGTAACTCAGGGAAACACATGACTTGCCCAAAGTGGCACAGGAAGTCAGTGGCAAAGTAAGGGACAGAGTGTGGCCCTCTGGTCACCAGACACAGTGCTGTTAGTGTTTCAGCCATTTCCAAATGACAGCTGACCGACCTCCCTAGAGACAATCACCCCCGGGCTCTTGGCCACCCATGGGGACAGTAAGTATTCCTCCCACTGGGAACATCAAAGTGCCTGGGAAGCCCAGGGACCCAGGCATGTTGACGCCCACAGGGACCGCAGGACCATTTCCCCAGCCCTTCCACTTGCTGTTGTTAGTGTTCTCTGTTTCCTCTTGTCTCATGGCTTCCTCCTCCAGCCACGAAGTGTAGAGGGGAGCCGCTTTCCCACCCTGTCTTGGTTTGGTATTGTCTGTGAGGGGACACCCGGAGTTTCCCTTTGTTCTGGTCACTGGGTCAAAAGGAATCTTGGTCTGTAACTGTTTTCAGTGGCATGCTCAAATTCTGGGAGATGGAGAATTCATGATAAAAGAATTGAGTGACTGGATGTGGTGACACGCGCCTTCAATTCCAGCACTAGGGAAGGAGGCAGAGGCAGGGGGATCTCTGTGAGTTTGAGGCCACCAGCTGGATAAATAGCAAGTTCCAGGTCAGCCAGGGCTACATAGTAAGACCCTGTCTGGAATGAGAGAGAAACAGAGACAGAGAGACAGAGAGAGAGAGACAGAGACAGAGAGACAGAGACAGAGAGAGAGAGACAGAGAGAGAGAGACAGAGAGAGACAGAGACAGAGAGACAGAGAGACAGAGACAGAGAGACAGAGAGAGAGACAGAGAGAGACAGAGACAGAGAGAGAGAGACAGAGAGAGACAGAGAGAGAGAGAGAGAGAGAGAGAGAGAGAGATCATATGCTTAAATCTTTGGCTACAAAGCAGGGAACACAATCCAGAAAATAAAAAGTTTTACAAAAGTGATAAATTTTACTCAATAACCAACGAATTGAATAAAGAAAGTTTTTTTTTTAAGTTTATTTTTCATTTTCCTGCTCTCCAAAGTCTTTTTATTTTAGGTCTCCATGAGAAAACACAGAGAAAGAAAATCACAATCAACTTTGGATGAATGTTGGGCCACCTGGATCTCTTTCATGGCCTGTCACCAAGGTGAGTCTCTATCCAATGACAGGGTTCAGGCTAGTGAGGAGCCTGGGCTCTGTCTCTCCTTTTCTATCCTTCTCTTCTAGATGAGGCAGGAAGGGAGGAAGGAGAAAGGACAGAACAGACAGAGACATTCCACTGAACTTGTTACATTTCAAATCCAGATAGTACAGGAAGAGTAATCATCAACGATCACTTAATAATTTAATAGATTATAGTTATAATTGACAGCAAACTGGAGATAACTGGATGTGTTCAATTTTTTTTTTTCAGAAAATTTTTTCCAAGTAGTAAAACTGGGCTTTGAAACATCTTTATTTTTCAGGGTGTGTGGTGAGGTTTTAAAATATGTTCATTTCTTTATTGTGAGTGTGTGTGTGTATGTGTTGCTTGCACATATGTAGGTGCACACATGTGTCACAGTGTGAATATGGAAGTCTTTTACAGAGTTTATGGAATTGGTTCTCTCCCTCCACCACGTGGGGCTTGGACTTGAACTCAAGCTATCGGGCTTGGCGGAAGGCACCTTAACCGGCTAGGCCATCTCACCAGCCCATGGTGAGTTTTTATACTCTGATTACACCTCTAACAGAGAGCCCAGCCTGTCTGCCAGACTTTGATTTAGACAATTGCCAAGAGCTCAGATTTCCTTTGGAACCTTTTGGCATTTGGCATATAGAACAATATCCCAGAAGGAAGAGGAGGGAAGAGACGGAATTCTGTGGATAGTTAGGTAAAGTAAGGGACTGCCAGTCCCTTCCCCCTCCAGACAGCCTTGTGAGTTTATCTTCATGGCTCGTTGTGGGCTCTTTCAGCTTGGGCTCTTTTCTTGGCTCACTGAACTCTGGACGTTGTGGAGGGCTTCACGGAAGTGGGGGTTGATTTTTCTCTGGAGCCTGGAATTGGCTCCTCAGGTATCAGGGCTTGTTTGGACTTAGAATAACTGGAGATTTCCCTGAGTGATGAGTTTTAAATGTGTTACTAGAGTCAACTTTGGGCGCCATCTGGGAACGTGTGGAATATTCTAGCAAACAGGTTTGCAAGCTCCTGGCTGCTGCCTGAAAGACCTGGTTCTCTCTGCCTTGGGGAGTGCAGCTCTGTTGTGGCCAGACAGTGAAGACTCTGAGGTGACCTTCAGCTGTGGCACCAATTTCCTCTCTTCACTCTTGGCCACCCCTGTGCCTCATTTTGGCTCAGTATCTCAGCTTCTGATTTTCCAGGTTACTTTAATTTATGACTTGGTTTGGATTCACTCACTGGCCATGACCTTGGCCCTCACCCCGGGAGATTATTTTCAGCGTTTATCCTGTAGCTCTCTCACGGCAACCTTGGGCAGAAAGTGCTCTGTCCCATCACAGCCACACACCCCAGGTCTAGAGAGACAAAGGCCAAGACCTATTATTCCGGGTTCTCTGTCTCCGGTTCCCCATCAGGCTTCAAATGAAGTGGGGCAGAGAACCACAGTGTCAAGGTCTGCTGGGGTCCCACTTTTACAACAAGAGATCAAACACTTGTCTTCTGGCAGCACTCAAGGCCACCATTACTGTGAAGAAATGTGCAATCACTCAGATCTTCCTCCTTTGGAGAGACAGAGTGTTCACAGGAAGCAAATTTGGGAAGAGGTGCAAGCCACGCCCAGATGTGCCAGTGAGCAGGCCCAAGAGCTGAGATTACACATCCACACACTGAAGAGCTCCTGAGAGAGAAGGTCTTTGTTGCACACACACCCTCAGGCAGTAGTCCTCAGGTTGTGGGCCTCAGGCCATCTTTAAGGACTTGAGATACCCAATGAGGGTGGGGTGGGGGGCAGACAGAGACACACTCTACCTGTAGAGTAACCATCCACAGGAACCAATCAGAACAGCTGGAGGCACCATTGTGAGTTGAGATCACTGAAGTTCAGGATGTATGTCCCTATCTTTGGGCCACAAACAACTCCATGCAGATGGATGAAAGTCCCACAGCAGAGAAGGCTCACAGGAGAAAACTGTCCAATAGTGGAACACTCTGGAAAGGCCCCTGGGCTGTGCTCTCCTCTGTAGCTTCTACAACCGCTACCCTAGAACACGGTCAGCTGCGGGACTCGGTACAAGCACCCCGTAAGCTATGCTCTTCCCGTTGGAAAACGTCCAGTGCTCACCCCAGATGACTCACTCTCCCGCGTGATCTCATAGACAATAAACGCAACGTGAGGTATGAGAAAAATCTCTGAAGTGGCGCGGCTTTCTAGCACAACAGAGACAGCGGCGCCTGCGTGCGCATGAGGTTTGCATCCAAACAGTCTTGAGTTGTGAACGCTAGCCATGTGCGGAGCCTGCTGGCTGACTTAGCTTACCCTTCCTTGGTCAAGTGCTTTGAGTGTATTTGATGACTTGCTTCCCCTGGCACCACGACCACATAGGGCAGTGGACAGGGGACATACGATTTGGAGAGGGGACAGAGCACATACGATTTGGTTCACTCTTCTGAGCTTCGCCTGCCTGGGGCTCCCCTCTCTTCAGAAGCACCTCTCCTCTCCACTGATTCCAATGGTGGCTGCCAATGCCTCTTCTCTGAGGACTTTTCAAGTTGCCTGAGGCTGGGGTAAGGAGGTGAGCCCAGGTGTACTATTTTTGTTTTTGTTTGTTTTCTGGTAGTTGTGGGATTCTGGCAGCCTCATGCAAGGACAGGTTTGGTTGAGAGAATAAAAACAATATACAATAAGAAGAGAGAAATGTTTTCTTTTTTCTTTTCCTTTTTATGTTTATTTACTTATTTACCATGTGTGGGGAGCATGCATTTCGGTTGGTCAGGAAACAACTCATGAGAACTGGTTCCTGCCTTTCACCATGTCGGTCCTGGGGAGTGAACTTGGGCCTTCAGGCTTGGCAGCTTGGCAGCAAGCACCCTTACTCTCTGAGGTATTTTATTGGCCCCTGTAGTGACTTTTAAAGCTTAGTGGCTGCTTTGCTTTATCCAGGATTACAACAAATACTCTTTTTTTTCTTAAACTATTTCTAGCTGAGTTCACGTTACTTAAAAAAAATTAATGATAATAAACAAATTGTAACTAAAATATCCATGTGCAAGGTTACACTTCAGTGATCGCTTCTGTCCTACAACCCACGGTCGGTAATCCCCCTCTCACACACAAAAAAGCAGGTCTCAGTGGAGTTATGAAGTGCCCTGAGTCTTGCATTGCACTCTTGGCATAATCATGGTATCCACGGATTGCCATTAGCCCTCTCTCTCAGCAATTAGCACCAACATGTCTCCTTTGGCTCTGGTAGCAAGCCCCTCAAACCAGGCTGACCAGACACTGTTAGCTCCACATTTAGGTGGGGAAACCACGGTTGAAAGCATTAGGTGAAGGCCTGCTGTCAGTCAGCACAGGAAGGACCAGGATTTGAACTCACCCTCTGGTGCGATACCCAGCTGATCTCCATAACCACGCCTCACTGCATGCACTCCGATGCAAACGCACGAGCAAGTGCATGCAGAGGTGGGTTTCTACTAAAAATGAGAAATCAAGACCAGCACACTGACATCTCCAGGATTGTGTTTCGACGTTCTGGGAAGTCACTGCTGGCAATCCCGTTACCTTCTACTGTGTCAAGGTCCTGGTTTTGGAGTCACCTGACTCTTTCGCAGTACTAACTAGGATAAAATATTTCCCATTATCTTGAAACTTGATAAAATATAAATAGCTTGTACATTGTCTCTCTTGGTTTTTAATTCCGAATGAAATGTGGGGGGGAAGAAAAAGGGAAAAGGTAGCACATAAGAGAAAAGCAAAAGATAACTAATTCAGAGACTCACTTTGGGAGGCTCCAAAATTAGATCCCGTAATTAGTTCACAGTTTAGAAGCCTTTGGCGGAATTACAGTTATGCAAACACATTCCATTCATAGTTTTAGGAAGACTAATTTTATAGGTGAATTCTGCTTAAAACTGAGGGTCATGAAACTCTTATTCCTCATTTTTCTCCTTTTTATGAGTTCATGCTAAGAACCTAGAAAAGCCATGAACTGACACCTAGTTGTTTACTGGAAACACTAGCAGTAGGTAAAAAACAAAACAAAACCAACAGCCAGCAGAGAAAAGGCTCAACGATGTTAAGTTAGAACAGCTGTTTGAGAGCAGAGACTCACTCCTTCAAGGCTGGTGGCCCGAGGTGGCAGGCTCCGAATTCGATCTGCCCCAGTTCCGGTGTCTTAGTGAAACGCTGCACAAGGGTGACGTGGGTAAAAGTCTAGATAGATGGTCGGTTTGCGAGCTGCCTTTCTGTTTTCGCCTTAGCAAGCCCAACATTACAATGCAGTAGAAGTAACATTGACTGGCCCCGGTTGTAGAGTTCCAGGAAGTGACCCCTGAGGCCACCCCCACCCTGTTAGTCACTGGCCTAGCTGAGAGCCTTGGGGCTTCCTACATGAAGCCACAAGACTTCTCACATGAAGCCTTTAGAAGACACTGTTAGATGCCTTTAGCCACATGCTTGAATGTTGGTTAAAAAACACAGCAAACAGAAAACTTAAAGCGTTATGCAATGGGGATTCTTTGTATTGTTAAAATTCACGTTTAAGATTCAGTTCTGCAGACAACTCAAAGATTAAATGATAGGAATAAACCATGCAATTAGGTTGACTAATCAAAAAGTTTCAAAAGAAGTATTTGGGCATGGTGTTGCAGGCCCACATAATGCCTGGGAGGTGGAGAAGCAGGAGGATCAAGAGTTCAAGGCCAGCCTCAGCTACATAGAGAGATAGAAGCCAGCCTGGGTTATAAGAGATCTTACCTTAAAAAATACAAAGCAAGCAAGCAAACAAGCAAACAAAAATAAAGAAAAAGAAAATGGTTACCTTTTCCCCCCTCCCACCAAATGCACTGGCTGTCTTTATGGACAAAAAGGGGTGGTGGTGGTGATTATATCATCCTGGGTGTAGCTTCTTGGATAGTTCCTCCCCCTACTTACAAAGTGACTCCTTTTGAACAAGTTTGTACGTGTATGAAGCATCATCAGAGAACAGAGGAAGACAGGTCAGGGTGGTTTGGAATGTGGCAGTTAGCCAGCAAACTTTTCAATTCAGTGTGGATTTACACTCAGCTGGGAAATGTTTCCAGTCTTCAGCAACAGTTTCAGGCAGGAGAAGTGTGTGGCAGCCACTCTAGGCTCTGGGGGCTGGGCTGCTGCTTCCATTGGAGAAAGATGTGCAAACTGTAACCTTTGTAAGGATCTGGCTGAACCTCTTGGGAGTCACATATTCCTCAGTGTTTAAGGAGTAAAAACCTCTGGAAAGGCCTCCATGATGAAAGAATATGGAGGTGTGCCCTTTAACACGGACACACCGAGTTAAATGGTCCATTTATTCTTGTTTTTAACATTGTCTGGTTTGAGACAGGTTGCATTTCGTGATGCTCTACTGTTTCTGTGAGACTCCATGGTGATATGTTTGCAGTAGGCAGAGTTTGAGGAACACCCCTGGTTCAGAGAACGTCACTGTTAACTGAAACAGGACTTTTCTGCATATTTGACTGCACCTTAAAAAGCAAACCAGAGATTGTTTGAATACTGCCTTTAGACACTTACATTTGAGTTTATTTATAACTTCAGAGCATGGCCACTTCCCGGAACTTTTCCAGGATTTGGCTGCATGGCGTACAGGGACAGTGTGCTGGCATAGAGTGTGCCAGCCTTAGGGTCTACCTCCAGAGTCACAAGACAAACAACCCTTGAATGGAGCTCAAAGACCTGGGCAGACTTGTTTTTTTCTAACTAATTTTATTACTGGTCTCTTCTAACAGAATTAATTCATGTTTATTACAGGACAGCTAAGCCAAACATAATAAAGTAAATAATAATCAAATACAAATCTGTCCTAACTTATTCCACTTGAAATAACAATATTGTTCTCTGTTCATTCATGATAATTTATACAAAATTCCTAGAAGTGAGATTGTAGCCCAAAGGCATACAGAATCCTAAACCTGTTGGCATTCATCATCAAATTGCCTGCAGAAATCTGTCAATTCAAAAAGCCTCATTTGGTGTATGAGAATTCTTGCAACTTCCTCTTCCTGATGTGAACAATAGATTAAAATATGTGATTTTATAGATAGCAAAGCTTTTTGTGCTTTGTTTTCCTGGACAAACATAAACTTCATGTTTATCCACAGCTCCCTGTGCCCTTTCAGACGTCATCACTCTTAGGTTCTTCCCTAGCCCCAAAGGTTATATCTTGACTTTCAGGGAGCCTCATCCTAGCACATTCTAGTATGTTCTACTACAGGATAGTAGAACAAGGGCCTGACATGTTCCTCCTTTTGTGAATTCTCTGTTCTAATATACTGCTCCCACCACCACCCCATTCCTGCACATGTTATTTTTAATGTACTAGTTTTAAGGTGAAGTTAATTGATGACATCATTCCAGAAAAATAGACTCATTTATTAAAGGCTCATAACGCATAGGAAGCCAAGTCATGACTGCACACCATGTTAGCACTAGAAAGGTAGAGGCAGGGGGCGATGGCTACAAATTCCAAGCCAGTCAAGGATTGCTGGGAGAGAAGACATTGTATCAGAACAAGCAAACAGACAAACCCATCAAAACCCAAGCAAAAAACTGAGATGAATCATAAGGGGTCTGTTCATTGGTGCTAAAAGACGTTTTTCAGTCAAGGGCTCTCTGTTCTAATCCTTTGTGGATCCCAGCAAGGGAAGCTGGGAGGACCCCACACCTGCAGCAGCTGGAAGCACAAGGAGTAGAGCCATAGTGACAGACAGTCGTAAGGCAGTTGTGCTTATGAATTCACAACTAAATCTACATGTGCATTCATTTTATTAAACTATGTAATTCTCATTTACAACATTTACTAAATATCCCTACTAACTTCCTGCTTTCTACAAAGTGCCCTTGTGAAGTATCTAAGAAACACAATCTTTCTCCTATGTGGAATTTGGCATTCATGTGTGCGTGCACGTGTGTGTGTGTGTGTGTGTGTGTGTGTGTGTGTGTGTGTGTGTCTGTGTGACTCCTGTCATTAACTTAAAGGGGGGGGGAGCAGGCAGCTAGCGATATTTTTTTTAAACCTGAGATATGAACAGGAGTGCATTCATGTTGACAAGGGTGTATGTAATAACTGACTGTGAAACACTACTACGTGCAGTTCCATGCAGTTCCATCTCCGGATTCACATTTCTTGGTGAATCTTTTGCCTTAGTTCCTATTGAAGGCACTGATTTAAAGTTGCCAGGCTTGGAAGCTGAAAATATGCAGTGCTTACAACAGCAGAGGTGTGTGTGTGTGTGTGTGTATGTGTGCGTGTGTGTGTGTGTGTGTGTGTGTGTGTGTATGTGTGTGCATGTGTGTGTGTGAGTGCGTGTGTGCATATGTGTGCCTGCATGTGTGTGTGTATGTATGTGTGTGTGTATATGTGTGTGTACATGTGTGCATATGTGTGCATGAGTGTGTGTACTCACTCAGTTGTCATCTGGACTTGGAATAATCAGGAATCAAGTAGCCACATTTGGTGACAGGGCAAGGTGGGATATTGGAGACTTGTTCTGAATTTTTCAACATGAAGTCTTAACTTTCTATGGCTGATTTACAGAATGTCACAGAGTTGTGCAGAGTACCTCATGTGTTCAGAGGGAAGTTAGGGCTCATTTTTTTTTTGCTTTGCCTCCCTTTGGTAAGAACAAAAGTTTGGGCCATGGCCAGGTCTGAGGTAGGATTTCCTAATTTTTTTTTTTTAAACAACCTAGGAAGATAGATGAGGGGAGGCAAGGTTATGTATTTCTTGCATCCAGAATGAATTTTTGAAAGTAACAAAAGCTTAATCCTTTTGTACATTGAGACCTACAAATGAAAATAAACACGTATTGTATGGGTGACATTGAGGGAGCACAGCCCGGTTTGCCTGGAGAAGGGTGGGGATGGGGTAGGCAGGTGAATAAAGGCGAGGAGGATGGTTCGCTCTGGTGGTGTGGTATTCAGGCCGTTACAAGGGCCCCAGCTCATTTCCAGTGCGTAGATACGTTATTCTATTTAAACACCACAGTCCACCTGTTATTTACAGGTGATGGACATTCCAAGCCAGAAGAGAGAGGCTTTCGTGCAAACACATTGAGGGAGAGTTCACTTTAAGATGGAATGTAGCTACCCCAACAAAAGCAGCACATAAAAAGACCCTAACACCTCCTGCGAGGGGTCCAGACTCAACTAACAGTAGAAATTGGGGCTTAAAAGAAAATGTGGGTAGGTTGTCTCCTAGGAAACTCTTCATTTCCGACTTGGGAACCGGAGCGGGCCAGTCCCCTGCCTCACGCACTTTCCTACCCACTCCAGAGCGTTCCAGCAGGCAAAGATGGAACTCTGTGCTTTCTTTTGTGTGGCTGGACCGTTTGTTTCTCTCCTGGCAACAGCTTCCCCACCCTTCATCCGGGCCTGGGAACTGAGCGGCCAGGCGCTGCGTGGCTGTCCCTTTGCCTGGTTTTGGGTCCCCCTGCGCAGGCACGCATTCATTAGCGCCGGTTCCCAACACCCACAGGAGCACCGGAGGCCAGGACGCCTCATAAATATTTAGAAGCTCCCACCACTTTGCAGAGAGTGGAGGGGGGGGGGGACTATTTATTGTGGAGTTGGTTGGGGTAATATGCATGTGAATCAGAAGGGGACAAAGGATGAAGGGTGCTGGAAACTCCAACAAACCCGTGATCCCCGGGGGTCATTCTGCCTGTTCCTGCCCACACTATGGGCCTGCCTTTTTCCTGCGCATGAGCGAACTGAGCCTGTTTCCAAAGACAGTTGGCAAAGGATGTGCGTTCTTTGTTCTGTCCCGCACTTTCTTACGGACAGATTTGCCTTGCCCTCTCCGCTGGACTGGCGGCTGCCTTCTTCTCTGCCACCCACAGACGTGAAGCGTGTAGATCTAGGGATCTACACTAACACACCAGGCAAGAAAAGGGAACAGAATGTTTTGGTCGGGGGAAATGTACACAAAATCACTCTGTAGATCATATACAGTACAGTGACACTCACTACACCCTCAGGTGATAACTCCACAAATGTTCTACCGACAGAACCAGAACCCAGGGTCCCAAGAGAAAGTCTGCACACAAACAGCTACACACACACACACACACACACACACACACACACACACACACAATGAAGCTTTAAAGACTCCTCACGGAGTCGGAACTCCTTCCTAGCTCTTGTTTTGGAAGGTGTGGAGTGCACAGAGTAAGGGAAGGAAAAGGGCTCAGAGCTCGAGAGAGGAAGCTAGAAAAGTCTTCTTTTTCTTCCCAAAGAACTGTCCCCCTGGGATGACCACCACGCTCTTGAAGCTGGAGGTGAATTCAGGGGCAGAAACATGGATGGATTGACCAGGCTGGTTTTCATCAGGAAGGCAGAGAACTGCAGCTTCCGAAGACTCTGCACTGTGAAAAGGGATTGGTTGTCCAGCTCAAGCTTTGTGATGCCTTATAGTGACTGAGACAAAACAAACGGATTAGAGGTCTTATAAACTATCCTGCTCACTGGGGCATACACTACACAGCGAGGATAGCCTGAACAGTTAACTGAAGAAAACAACTCACTTTGGAAATACCTGAGATTGCAACTATGTTGCTTTAAATGCAAGTGTACAGATACTAGTGGTTACGTTTTATATTATTTTTTTAAAAAAATTGAGCAAAAATTCACAAAAATTTCCAATCTCCTCCCAGTCCCCTACTTACTTTAAGTGACCTTTAATAAAGTCAGGTGGTGTGGCAGCCATATACCTCAGAAGCAGGTGGATCTCTGAGTTCCAGGCCAGCCTGGTCTACAAAGCTAGTTCCAGGACAGCCAGGGCTACACAGAAAAACCCTGTCTCGAACACTCCTTCACCCCCACCCCCCAAAAAATAAAAATAAAAGAAACCTTCAATAAGGCAGGAGCTCATTGAAAAGGAGAAGGGCGGGGGGAGGTTGCATTGAGGGTGTCTTAAGAGGGTCTCGTAAAGTTCACACAGCAGCGGGCCCCTCCTGAGACTATCACCAGCTGTGGTCACACAGGAGGAAGGCCTGAGATGGCTCCTGAACATTTAGAGAATTTTAACAGTCTGTGTACTATGAAGATAGGATTGTCAAGACAGTTTTCAGTGAGTGCGTGAGTGTGTGTGTGTGTGTGTGTGTGTGTGTGTGTGTGTAGGGCACCGTGGCCTGAATCAGAGGCCAGGGGAACCAGGGCTACCTGGGCAAAGCTGGTAAACTCTGAGGCCCTGTTTTCTGTTGACAACCAGCTTCAATAACACTTGCCCCGGTGCTCGATTTAGCCTGCTTTGGGTCAGGTAGTAGCTATCCTTGAACCAGCCAGTGTGACCAATGGGGTGCACCCCTCCACCTATCGTGGACCACCTGGCCAATTTGGTGACTGTGGCAGTAGGTCACCGAAATCATTCAGCAGAAAGGGGGTGGGGAGGTAACTCTTGTTATAGGAAGGTGAAGGATGGGGAGCATGCTGGACACACAACAACCATATTACTCACACTCCATTTCAGCACTGGCCCTTCCTCCAGCTCAGGATATCTATACATGGCCTGTGTGTTGGCGGAGCTACAACAAAACTTTATTTGGGAATCTATGGTGATATTTTCTTTGTACCAAAATGTTATTTGTATATTAATAAATAAAGTTGCCTGGGGGTCAGAGCTATTAGCAAGCCATAGGAAAGCAGGGCAGTGGTGGTGTACGTTTGTGATCATAGCACTTGGTAGACAGAGCTAGGTAAGTCTCTGTGTGTTCAGGGATACAGCCAGCATTGGATACACATGCCTTTAATCTCATTACCAACCATAGAACACCTGGAGGTCTATACAGATAGGCCGTAATGAGGCAGTCCTGTGGTTAGGTTTACAACCAATGAGAAGGCAGAACAGAGACTATATAAAGACTTTAACCCAGGAAGTACCGGCTCCTTCGGAGAGGTAGGACCACTGCAGGAGGAAGGGTAAGGTTTTGGCTCTTAGCTCTGACCTCTTGGCTTTCTTCTTTGCATTGGTTCTGTGTTTCTTATTTATACGACAGTTGGTTACCTCTACAGGAATCATGGCAAGGGAACATTCTGAAGGATGGCCTTTGTCCATGCTGTCATTGTGGGACCCATGTCTTCCACAGGGCTCCTCTTCCCAGCTGGCTGAAACCAGTCAGGCAATGATGGAGAGCGGGATGAGGGCTCTGCCAGACCTGGAAGGGGCATTACCTCTTCAGTTCTTATCCTGTTGACTAGAATCCATCACATGGCCATGCCTGGCCTCCAGGGGTGTGTGAAATGGAGGCTTTGTGTCCAGGAGGAAAGCGGAATAAAGCTTACTAAGCTATCACCAATCTCCACCTCACCCATGCTGCTGCGGCATCCCAGCCGTGACTGCACTCCTGCACTGTTGTGACGGTTCCCATAGACCAACTCACAGCATCTACTACCCCACAGGAGGGTGTGTGGGGTGCACCCTCACGGGGAGAGGGAGAAGTGGAGTCAGAGAACCTGACTCCTGCAAACCTAGAAACTGGTGGAGCCAGGATCTGACATGAGCTGATGACATGGAGTTGCTGTTGGGGACACTAAGGGAAGTTTAGGAAGGTGTGGGAGTGCCAGGCTCCGAAAGAGCACTCAACCAGTGGAAGTCATGCACAGTGTCCCAGAGGAAGGCTCGTCGGGAGGTGGAGCTTTAAAACTGAGACATAACCACAGGGGCAGGCTCCAGAGGGCCTTTGCCCATGACAGCCTATGGAGACAATATGCACGAACTATATTTCGGGAGTTGGGGAGGCAGCCACATACCACTAAGGGCATGCCTTGTCTTGCTGGTAGGGTGTCCTTTCCTCCATTTGTGAGAGGCAGCTCCCTCTCGTCTCCTGTCTAGCTCAGGGCAGCAACTTCAGGAGTTTTCTCTGCATAACCTTCCTCCGCTCTTACTCACTGGTGGAGGTAACTGCTTCTGTTCAGTGTCCCCCAAAGTCCCCAAGCATAGGCCAGGCACGGTGGTGCACACCTTTAATCCCAAGCACTCGGGAGGCGTAGGCAGGCAGATCTCTGTGACTTTGAGGCCAGCCTGGTCTACATAGAGAGTTCCAGGACAGCCAGAGCTATACATAGAGAGACTCTATCTCACAGAAACAAACAAAAAAGACCCCAAGCATATTCCCATTGAGAGGCAGCCCATTCCTTGGTGCTCACCCCTTTAGTACCCTGGGAACTTCTTGAAGGTACAGATTAGCACTCATCTCTAAATGCCCATGTTTCCCACTGTACTTGGCAAGGGGAGCCAGGCTAAGATTAATAACTAGATGTTAGTAAGAATTATAGTAGAAGCCACTATGTATTGAAGAACCATTATATGCACACAGAGGCAGAGGGCCTTTATTTTTATTGTAAGACAGGGTTGCATGCGTCCCAGGCTCGCCATGACCTCTCTATGTAACCAAGGACGATCCTGAACTTCTGATTCCGCTCTGTCCCCCAGTAGCTGGGATTTTAGGCCTGTGCTACTGTGCCCGGTTATGCTGTTCTGGGCACCCACCACTGTCTCTGAATAGATGGTACTGGTCTTCCTATTTTGTAGTTGAGAAACACGAGGACTGCTGAGACCAGGCTGCCTGCCCAAGGTCACACAAAGGGGACAGAGCCTTAGGTCCTCATGCCATTTTACCTCTCAGGGCCAGCGTAAGTCCAGTGACAGACTATGTAAGAATAGATAGACACCCAGTAGAGACTGGAAAAGCACTTGGAAGATTCTTAAATGAGGCTCTCCCCAGGAGGGAGAGGGAAGGGGCAATGTCTTAGTTACATTCTGTGGCTGTGGTAAAACACCGTGACCAAAGCAACTTAGATAAGAGTTTATTTGGGCTTACGGTTCCAGAAGGTCAGAGTCCACAATTGTGGAGTAACGGTGTGGCAGTGGGAGCAGGAAGCTGAGGTCTCACATCTTGAACTGACAGCAAAGAGCAGAGAGAGAGAACTGGAAATAGAGTCTTTAAACTTTCAAAACCTACCTCCATTGACACATCTCCTCCAACAAGGCCCACACTCTGAAGCCTCCCCAAACAGCATCATCGACTACGGACCATGTATGCAAATGCCTGAGCTTATGGGCGATAGCTCTTTCAAACAGCTATAGTTAGGACAATTTCCCAAGACACCAGACGTGACGCACTTCTTGAGAGACATGGTGGGAAATGAAAAGTCAGGATATTGGTGGAAGTATTAAGGCAACTCCACGTAGTTAAAAGGGAGGTTTATTTTGTAGGGTAACTTACAAGTAAAGGGATAGGTTACAGGGCCCGGGAGAGGTGAAGTGCAGTCCGACTGTGTTCTCTGGAGAACTCTGCTTGGTCTACACCTCCAGCATCCAGGATCCAGGAACCAAGAGAGCCAGTAAGGCCGGATCATAGGTCTTAAGGGCTCTTGTCTCGGCCCTGCCTCGTAGGTATGACAGTTACCGGAAGCCTCAAAGAGGGTAGTACTTCCAGGTCAAAGCTGGAACAGCTGCCCACTACATCAATCAGGACATCCAAGAGAGATGCCCAAGAGAGAAAGGACCCTTTGAGGGGCAGGAGAATGGATGTCAGGGGTTGAGCTTAGGCTCCCCAAGAGTAGACAAAAACCAAGAACAGAGAAGGTGCCTGGAGCCTGCACTTATACTTAAGATTGGTAAGAATGTTTAGGAAAGGTTGGAAGTGGTTGACCCAGGTCTCTGCTGAAATGTAAATGAGGACAGCCTCTGGAAACCACTGCTGGGGAGTTCGGACCCTTCAGCAACCTTGTGATTTTCCCAGGCTAGGTCATTTCTAAAGCTCTGACCTTTCTGTCACGGAAATGCCTTTGTCCTTTGGCTAATTTGTGTTTGTTTTGGAGGCAGCAGGGATGAGGATGAGGTTGTGGAAGCTGAGCTAAGCTCTGCAGGCAGCCTGAGGAGAGGAGATCTGGTGCAGAACTGGGGAGGTAGGCAGGGCTGCAGGGCTGCAGGGGCTCACTGAGGTGGAGAGGGAGGGCCAGGTGGCAGCTGGCTGAGAGCTCCCTGGGCACAGTAGACGTTTGTAGTAGACATGGGTGGTTTTCTGGAGATCACCGAGTGGATGCATGTGGAGACTGATGCAGGCATTCCAACAGAGCCTGCACTGACCTCTCATCACAGTGCAGGTAACTTGAGAGCGGAAGGGTGTCAAGATAAGCAAATGCTCTGTGAGAGTTTGGGGGTCAAAGACACTGAGGGCTGAAAAGACCCAGTGTATATCCTTGCCCAGGGTGAGCATGGGCCCTAGAGTCGTTCAGACTGTGGGGTTGTGGCTCTTGGCTATGAAGCACACCAGGACAGGTGGAATATGCTGTTAGTTTTAATTAGCAGGAAGACCCAGGGCTTCTCTTTATTTGTCCCTTGTATTGCTTTTTGAGACAGGCTGACCTTGAACTCTAGATAGTTCCACCTCTGCCTACCATGTGCTGGGATCACAGGAGCAGGCCACCACACTGTCTCCATTTGATTCATTGATTCATTGATCCATTGAGGGCAAAGATATGATGTCCCATCCTTTAAAAAAATATTTATTTATTTTTAGCTTTTCTGAAGTTAATTAGTAATTTACTTCAATTACAATTAAGAAAAAATGACAAATACAAGGACTGTTTCCTAACATTATGCAGAAGTCAGGGTTTTTTCTTCTTCAATGAAATAGATGTTGCACATGATTCCAAACAAGCACCGAGACTGGTAGATCTACAGAGCTGCCTTGAACTGTGGGGCACAGGCAAGGACCTAGCCATGCAAACACGGAGTGGAGGAGCTTCACGCTGAGCTACTGGCTGAGAAGTGGTCTCTTGGTGTTTGGACCTTTGGAAAAAAGAAAAACAAAAAACCAAACCCAAACTGCTTGCAGTTTTATTTCCTAGCAAAGGAGGTGTGGGGGTGCTTTGACTGTCTCAGCTCTTTCCAGGATGCTTCCCTCTTCTGCGATTCCCTTCGCCATAATGACATCCTAAATGAACGTTGTTAAGACCGAGTTTAGACAACAGAATCCTATGTCAAATGGAGAGCAAATAATAATCAAATTCAAGCAAACTATTTCTACAATGTGCTATCCAAGTTTACCTTCAGGAAGTGCGATTGACAGTCAGCTGTAACAAGGTTCACGGGGGTACATCTTAACAGTGCTGATGTGCACACATGGTAAGGGGTCCCATCATGTTAAATCAGCAAGCTTCATGCTTAGAGTAACTGGCAACCATTTTGGTAGTCTGTCCTGGGACCTTAGGCCTGATGGGCACCAATACTGGGACCCCATGATGACACAGAGTAGGAGACACCCTGGGGAAACCTTGAGGCCCAGAGCCAGGAAAGCCCAAGGGGATGGGGGTGGAGGTTGGAACTGAGTGCAGATAACTTGTAATATTATTAGGATTTTGCTATGGGGAAATCTGGTATGGAACAGGCCATTTAAATTTTGTGGGCTACAGCATTGACTTTACTATTGCGTAAGTGCTGTGTAAGGGTTACCGTAAATCACTCCTGCAGAAATTGAGCTATAGAGGAAAGTTCTCAGTAAGTCCCTTATGGTGTCAGGGTTGCAGTTACAACAGACTGGATGGTGTCCCAGGGTCTGTTGATAGTGTGTCCCTCCTGGTGAATAAAACATATGATTCCAATGCAAAGCTTGTTCAACGTTAGTGCTACAGTGGGGTGTGGGATTCCTTGGGAAGCCACACTCTTTGAGAGCGCTTTCTTTTTCTTTTTAAGTACGTTGGTTTAATGGTGTGGACTTTCATTTTGAAATGATGCCTTTGGCTTCAGTGGTAAATTCCTTTGGCAGGTCACATGGCCTAGGAGGTGGGTGGTAGTGATGGTGGCATGTAGTTGAGCCATGGAAGCTGTAATGTCAGGCGCTGGGGGCCCATTTGGTGATATGAAGAGCTCCTCAGGGGACATCTGAAGAACCTACAGTGAGCCATATGCCACGTAAGGACAAAAGTCTACAGAAGCTGCCTGTGACTATGTGTTCATCTCCCTGTTTTCTCACTCTAAGATGTTTAAGTTCCTCAAAGCAAGAGCTATTTTCCCCCATCGTATCTGATTTTAAAAAAAGTGGGCAGTGGCTCTTGCTGACCAAATGTCTGGTGAGAAGGAAGCAGAAGCTTGCTGAGTGGGCAGCAAGGGCTGTGGCACTCTCCTGCAGTTGGACTGTGCTCCTAGGGATAGAGACCAGAGACTTCTTGGCTTGGCTTAAGACTGCCTGCAGCTGGCTCCCATCTCTTCTCTACTGGGAACTGAACCCAGGGTGTGCACATGCTAGGCAGGCACTTTACCACTGAGGTAAATTCTTGACCTTTTTTTTTTTAAGATCAAGATGGGATCTAAATTACCCAGCTGGCCTTAAACTCACTCTGTAGCCCAGACAGGCCTTGAACTCTTCTTGGTCCTCCTGTCTAAGCGTCTCAAGTAGCTGAGATCACAAGCCTGGGTCAGCATGCCCGATGTCTCCATGTCACCTCTGGTTCCTGTCACCAGGCCTCTGGGTCAGTGTTGCAGTACCCCTGTGGCATCTACACTGTGGTGTGGTGAGTCCCAGCACAGCTTGGAGGATGGCAGTTGTCCATTTACCTACTGAGCTCTCTAGAAGATACGATCTTCTACACCCCTCTAGGAACTGGCCAGTTGCTTCCAGGGCAGTGGTGGGGGCGCAGAAGCCTCTACCTAACCACTGCAGATTGCTTCTCCCACCCAGTAGTGGAGAGTTAAAGAACTGGCCGGCTTTCTGAGAAGCTGTTGCTTCAGACAGCATAGTGAGCTGGGGTCTAAGCTCCTTCCCAACAGGCTGTGGACCTTTTACCTCCTGCATCAGCAGTAGGAAGTGGTTTATGCAATTGGAAGCCACAGAAAAATGATGACCGTGGATTTTGAGCTGTGTGAATAAAATTTCTATGTACTGAAGAGATATTTACAAATATTCCAAAACACATGCATGCTGACCAATATGAGCTTATGCAGGTCCCTTTTGATTTATAAAATGGTAATACTTATTGAAAACTTAGTAATGTGGTACTTAATTAGTTACCTTGATAGAATTTAGAATTTCCTAGGGGACACATTTCTGTCTGTCAGTGAGAGAATTTCTATATTGAGTTAATGGAGGTGGGAAGACCCACCAAATGTATGTGGCACCATTTCCTGGGCTGGGGTTCTCAGACCAATTGAATAAAAAGGAGACAGCCAGCTGAGCCCTGGCAATCCCTCTCTGCCTCCCGACTGTGGATGCACTGGGACCGGAGGCCCCACTCCCTGCTGCTGTGACTGCCTTGCAGTAATGTGAACCCTCAAACTGTGAGCTCAAAGAAATCCCTAATGTTGCTTTGGATGTATTTTAGGTAGCAATGGGAAACAGAGGCATGCACTCATGTAACCCTGATATATTTAGGTTGCCGCTTTTCACACATCAGTTTGGGATTTGAACCTGGGCCCTCCTCTGCTGCTTTTTTGGACCCTTGGGCTGGGTGACACACTCATTCCCTGGGAAGAACATTTCAAGACTTTTGCCTTATGGATCAGGGCTTAAAGATGGCAAGCCACCCACATCACCCGGGGGCAAGCAGTGCTGAGGACTTGGCAAATGGAGGTGCTGGGGGCTGCAGTGTCAGCGTCCAGTGCAGAGGGACACACGTACTAGAAGAGCTCAAACATGGAAGTCCTTCTCACCCTGTGTCGCTCACTACTGAGCGGCTGGGACTTGGCTGCTACCTCTCACCATTTCAGACTTAGTGTCTGCGCCCTGCCCCCAGCTGGAGAAGTGTCAGAGCCTGGCTGGGGCCAATACTGTTCATGGAGCTAGGCACAGGCCCAGTTGTAGTGTTGAAACCTGGTCAGCTGAGGGAGAAGAGAAAGTCAAGTCTGGCCATTGGGCCACAGAGGTCAGGAACCTGGCACAACGAAAGGTCTACTGTCGCTGCCTACCAGCGGCCTGCCTAGTTGTTCGGAGGGGAACTAGAGGCGCATCAGCTGATGAGAGCTACAAGGCTGTCTTTAAACCCCTTGCTCCTTCTTCTCGGTCCTGATTTCACAATTGAGTCGTTTCTTTTCCTAGTTCCGCCCCACACTCGTCCTAATCCCCGGACAGCTGTATCTGGACCCAGAATCCTACTCCATGGGTGCCACCCCATCCCACTGTCTGCCACAGTTTGAGCTTGCAGTTTCTCACTGCTACTTAATTCCAGACACACACTATAAATATAGGGCACACACTGTGGAACTGTTAGACAGAAAGTGTTACTCATTTTCCCATGCCACGTTTTATTTCCATGCAAAAACAATGCTATCCACAGCTGTTCAGAGAAACACGGTGCAATTAGTGATTATTCAAGTTGGTGGCCCTTAAAGTCTACTTATATAACTGTGACATATTTGATGATTGGCCTGGACAGAATGATGAGGAAACTGGCACCATCGGTGTGGCTCAGCAGGGGGATGAGGGCCACGAAGGCAGGGCTGCAGGCTGCTGAACACACACACTGTGGTGGTTAATTAGCATTTAACTCTACCAACAACCCATTTTTGCAAGTATTAACCTGGGAGAAGCAGAGGGCAATGCTGAAGGGTTAAGGTTTCGGCATTCCATTGGAATAGGGTAAGGGCCTTCTTTAATCTTCTTTCTAAACTGGGATATGTACCTAAAGAAACTGTTCATACTTTTGACAAAATATTATCTACTTTCACGGTAATTTGTAAAACCTGGTAAATCCAGGTTTAATGGACATACAAACAAAATAGTTTTCCAAGTATGTAGAGACTGATGCAAAGAGGTAATACTAAAAACTTCTTTTTTCTTTTTCTTTTTCTTTTTTTTGGTTTTTCAAGACAGGGTTTCTCTGTATAGCTTTGCACCTTTCCTGGAACTTGCTTTGGAGACCAGACTGGCCTCGAACTCACAGAGATCCGCCTGGCTCTGCCTCCCGAGTGCTGGGATTAAAGGTGTGCGCCACCACCGCCCGGCCTAAAAACTTTTTTTAAAGAATGCTAGGATGAGCATGTCCCCAAGCCCTGGAAGGCAGATTCTACCTAGGCTGCAGGGCTACAGGAAGAGCCTGGGGGTACAGGGAGATGGGATATACTGCATGGCTCAGCCTGTAGCAAAGAGTGGTATGCCAATCTTTCAAAATTCTGCAGAAGAGTTGTATTGAGTTCAAGGTTGATCTAGGCTAGGCAGCTTTGGCTACAGACCTTGTCTCAAAAATCAAACAAAACAACACCATTTGAAGGGTTATAAAGCTGTATTGAATAAGTATCAGGGCTGCGAATAACTGCTTTTAATCTTATATTCAAATACATAATAATGAGGGCTGGGAAGACAGTTGAGAACACTTGCTGCTCTCAGAGAACCTGGCGGTTCCCAGCACCCATATGACATCTCACAACCGTCAAACACATTCTAAAGGGAAAGTAACAGGGAAGTAACATCACTGCATACCAGCTCCTCTTCAATGCCGAAATTAGAGGTAACTTATCTCTGAGCTGTTACAGATTTAGGGGGACTACAGATGTTTCTTATTAAGAGAAATCTCTTATATTCCAAAGAATCATTGAATCGGGCTAGGGATGGGACACACACCTCTCATCCCAGCAACTGGGAGGTAGAGGCAGGATTACCAGTGTGCGGCCTGTCTGGAAGACCAAGGCCAGCCTGAGCTAAGGAAACTGTCTCATAAAAAGGGAGGTGGGGTGGGGAGATAGTGTGGGAAAAGAACATGCCCTGCAAGCCCCATGACCTGAGCTGATCCCTAGAATCCAGATTTTAAAATTAAAAAAAAAAAAAAAAAAAAAAAAAGCTGGCTAGTATAGCCTGCATCTGTAATCTTAGTACTTGTCCCAGCAGATAGAAGGTGGAAGGTACTGTCTGCAAGGCTGTGAGCTCTCCTGGAGAGCCAGCAGGGAAAACAAGGAGGGCCTTGCCTCAAGAGGAAGGTGATGAGATTCCCCAAAGCTACCCTCTTATCCCACACTCATGGTACACAAGCACACCACCCTTCCTCCTCCCAATAAAAAGGAGTGGGGGTCTGGTTCATGGAGCCAACTCTCAGACCTTCTATTTCCCTGTAGTGAAGGCAGAGAAACCTTTGGGACTCCTGGAAGCTGCTCCCCCAGCATCCTCATTTCAAGTTTGTCTACATGGTCTTATAAGGATACTCAGAGTAGCTGTTGGAAGTGGGCTCCCTGTGAAGAAAAGGAGGGAACAGCAGGAGCAAAGCTCAGCTCCCGCCTTCAAGGGGGTCTTCTGTTCTGCCTGCGGGAGATTTCTTCAGGAAGGGTCTTAGTGTTCCTCTGTTACCAAGTTACGCTGTAAAGTTATGATGTGTTGGGTGGGAAATTTGTTTTTGGAAAATGTAAAAATATAAAGCTTCCAGCCTTAAGTATTACACATCTAAGGGAAATGAAAACAGTTAAATATCTTAAAAAAAGATTTTGGAGTACAAAATTGGACACCTAAAGATGTTTGTTTTTGCAGTGCTGGGGATAGGACCCAGGACTTCTTGCCCAGGAGGCAGGTTGCTCTGCTTGAGTTCTGTCCTCAGCCCGACCGACCGCTGATGGCTTTAAATGTCATCTGCTTAGAGGGCCACCACACAGACTATACAACAGCAAGCTGCTCTTCTTGGTGAAGACAATCCGGAACCAGAAACCAGAGGTCCTCCAGCTCAGACTGCAGATACAAGGAGTCACTGGCTCAGGCTTTGTGAGGAAGGAACCCCTAAGGGCTTTATACCCACACAGAGAGCAAGGTATATATTAAATATTTATTGTCAAAATTTCATACATGTATACAATGTATCCTTTGTTTGTTTGTTTGTTTTTCCAGACAGGGTTTCTCTGTGCAGCTTTGGAGCCTGTCCTGGAACTCACTCTGTAGCCCAGGCTGGCCTTGAATTCACAGAGATCTGCCTGCTTCTGCCTCCCGAGTGCTGGGATTAAAGGCGTGGGCCATCACCACCAGGTTTATACAATGTATCTTGATCCTATCCAGCCCACTCCGTTCTTCACTGACTCCCTGAACATGGCCCCCTCTCCTCTTGATGTCTCTTTTATTTAATAACTTATCAAGTCCAGTCGACACTGCCTGTGTTCTCATGTGTGGGGGGCTATCTAATGCAGCATGGGTAACCAATGGGTAACCAGCAGCCACGAGCAGATTCATTTTCTTTGTACAACACCAGCACTATTAGATAGCAGCGCTTCATACGTGAAAGATCCCACATCAGTGATAGGGTAACATACTGAGAAAAAGAGCCCATGGCTCCTAGGTATCTGGATTTAACTTATGGACGGGCCAGCTGCATGTCCAGTCACTCACTTGGAAGGTCTGATGAGAACCCTGCCTCCAGGATTTACCGACTGAGAGACCAGTCATTCTGAACCTCACCGTCTTCAACTGTAAAACGGAGGCAATTATCAACTCAGGGCTGCAGTGTACTGAAATAACCAAAGTGCCTGACACCCCAGAGGGCTCCTTTCTGTCTCTCACTGACCTTCTGGGAACTCAGTTTAGAAGTCACTTATGCCACAATTACTAGAGAAATACATTCAGCCTCTAAGTTGTAGTAAGGATAATGGCATTTGATTAAATGTCTGGGGATGACAGGAGTAGTTATATCCTTTGCTTATAAAGTGTTTAGCCACATTAGCTGTTTAACATTAACACACCGGGAACCAAATGGTATGTATCGAACATGCTAAAATAACCTCACCACTGACTCATTCTGAGGGACCTAGGATCCTGAAGAGAAAAAAACATGAAATTAGCCCAATCCAGAGAAGCACTACTGAAATTAATGCCATGAGTCAGTATGAGAACCGATCAAAACAGAGTGCATGTGAAGCTCATTCTTGCAGTCCTATAATTAACAGTTATTTTTTCCTTGGAGATCTGTTTAAACGTGGAATGAAGGTCAGATTACAGAGTGCGAGGGCCTGCATCCTGCCTGAGTGTTTTTACCTACAAGGGTCAGATGAGCAGAAACCTTACACTGCCAGTTAATATTTAACTGCTGGGCAGGGGTGGAAGCTGGATGCTGGTGCTACATCTGGAAGAGACAACATTAGTGGTCTAAAGGCGGCACGATCATTCTACAGCAGTTCAGGGTGCGGAGCTGCCCATCTTACAAGAGACACAAACATGCCTCAGTGAAAAGAAAGCATGCTAAAAACCAAGACACCCCCCCAATAACAACAAAAACAGCCCTCAAGGCCCTAATCTACATAGTTATCTGACATTTGAAGTTTACCAGAGTCCTAGATCATTTTCAATGTTTCCAATAGTATCTGATAAACCTCTCAACAATGAAAGAGGACACTCAAAAGTTCTGTAAAGTATACTAACATACCTAGACTCCCCCATCCCTTTAATGGAAATTTAAATTATTTTTTATAAAGAATATTGGAACCAAGGCATCAAACATTGAATCTGAAGTTTAAAATACTTTTTAGCTCTTGTAAAGACGCCATGGTGATAAAGACAGAAGTGCTTGGATACTGTAAGTTTTTATCTTAAATGTCAAGAAATGCAGCAAGCTGGTAGGGCCAATGAAACTAAGAGAACAGAAAGTGCATTTCCACTCGTGGCTAATTACAGGGTTAGAATGAAGAGCCAATTTTAGTGTCAATAGAGTAGATGACATGCTCTTTCACTGAAATAGCTATGACAAGGATCTTCACATACCTGTGCATACAGCTTCATGTGTATTTATCCTGCTCATTTTGAATACTGTGTGAAGATATGTTTGTAGTAACAGTACTAAAGGATCTGTAGTAATTGTTAAAATGATAAGGTTGAAAGGTGCACATCCCAACACACTTTGTGGTCTACACTGCATTCATCATTTTGAGTGATCAATATTATAAGATGTCCACACTGTGCAGAAACAGGAGTGTAAGACAGACAAAGGAGGGATCTTTCCTGTGGATGGATGCCTGAGAAAGGGCAGCGGCTCCAGACAGCATGTGTACTTGTACAGCCCTCCACCAGCCACCAAACCATTTTTAGGCAGCCAACCATCTCATCTCTCAGATATGGCTACTCAGGCCTCCCCCACATGTTGGGTGAGCCCTGAAAGAAATAATCTAGGTAAGAATCTGGACCTCTGGTATGCAACAAGTACCTGACACTCCTCTTTGAACATGCTTGTCATGGAAGCCTACAAACATCATGTGCTGTTGTGGGGGTTAGGAATTCTCAAAAGAACAAAGTGAAGTCTTTACTCTGATGGTAAACAAACTGACCCACAGATCTGACATGGCGTGTGAGAAAAATCTGACCTGAAAATTTAACAAAAAGTTGTGGTGGCATGAGAATTGAAGTGGAAGAGCTTTCCAAGGGGGATTGCAAGTCCAGAGCCCTACAGATGTCAAGCAGGTGTAGAGGTCAAGGTAGGTCCCGGGGAGACTAGAATCCATGAAGTGAGGTTGGTCAGCAACATGCAGGAGAGCAGAGCACTTGGGGCCTGGCAGGTCACGGTAAACTCTGGATGTTTTTTCCTTACCTGAGAAATCAGGGAAAACTGAGCCAGGGAGAGGTCCACGTGTACTTTAAGTCCTTACTCTGCACTCCAAAGCAGCTATACCAACGACGGGCCCAGCAGGGATTAATCCGTGGGAATGAAGATGCCCGACAGTATCATTTTTGTCTCAACTACACTATAAAAGTGGCTGAACCTACGGGTCAAAAATGATGGAACACTATCACGGGTTCAATGGACTGGATACGGGTGGTAAAGTGGGAACGGCACTCTGGAATAAAATGTAATTGGACTGAAGAGCAGACAGGACTCATTAGCTACAGTGCTGTGTAAATATTTAGTTTACCTCTTCCTCTTCGGGGTTTCCTTTTATGTAATGGGGCTGCCAGTATTACCTAAGCCACAGGCCTGCTCTGATTGACTGAACTATGGAGGTGCAGCAGTCAGCACAGGGCCCGGGAAGCTAAGTAAACCAACTTAGAAAGGGGACTTCATCTTACACAAGCAGAGCCGATGAATAATTCAGCAACAAAATAATTTTTAATAATATGCAAGATACAAAATTCTCATTTTTCTAGGTTCTGAAGAAACATATTTAGAAAAAGTAAAACAGCCTTTTGATCAAATTGCTATTTCATGCATTTACATAATTTGTTTAAAGAGATAATTAAGG
>CABHPQ010002228.1:18985-58950 GCA_902168405.1 Peromyscus aztecus | reverse complement strand
AGAGAGAGAGAGAGAGAGAGAGAGAGAGAGAGAGAATGAGAGAGAACTGAGAATAGCAAATAAAATGACATTTGGGTTAAAATTAATGCAACTTAGCTCTTCCATCAAAAATTCAAGGCTATCATTGGTGAGTCACGTTAATTCTAGGTGTGGTCAGTGACTCTTCATGGCTTCCGGTTTCTGCTAGTTTTGCATGAAAGCATCTGTAGGGAAACGGGGTGGACAGTAGGAACCTACATAGCCAATCTGTGTCTCTGATGTTTGTCCTGTGCTGCTGGCATGTCCCCAAACCTCCTTTACAACTGCTCCCAGGAGGGGAAAAAATCATTCCCTGTTCTAATTTTCTCTTTCTTTTTGTGTATGTGTTTGCTCATGGGTGTGTAGGTGCATATATGTATAGATGCTTGTGCTCATTGTGTACACGTATGTGTGGAGGCCAGAGAATAACCTCAGCTATTGTTCTTCCAATGCCCTTGTGTGCCCCCACTCTGCTGTTTGTTTGTTAGTTTAAGAGACAAGGTCTTTCATTGGCATGGAACTCACCTAGACTGGCCATGGAGACGCAGAGACCTGGGATCTGCCTGTCTCTGCCTCTCCTGCATTGAGATTACAAGTGTGCCACCACATCTAGAGTTTGAACACAAGTCCTGTTACATGCAGGGCAAGAACTTTGCCATCTGAGCTAGCTCTCCCCCTCTGAGAAGTTCCCCAAACATTCCTTTCCAGCCTCTTATGACCCTGCCCCTCAACGTTGCCGTTAGGCTCGGGTCTTCTCACTGCTACAGAAGCGTTTTGTTTGACACAAAAGAAAGTGCCAGGGCCTCGGAGAATGGGATGTCAGGAGCATGTTGCAAACATCTGCAAAGGCAGCTTCAGAAACCATCTAACTTCAAGCACAGGAACAAGAGGAGGCACACAGCACTGAGCCACCCTCAGCAACAGGTTCAAGGCTCCTTCAGGCAAGCTGCCAGGGTCACAAGTTCTCCAAATGCCAAGTATGTGCTAACTGCACTGTATGCCATGCTCTATCAGCAAGGCAGACAGGGTCGTGTGTGCGGTTGGGGAGTGCCGTCCCTTTGCCGCACTTTGCTGCCTATTCAAACTCTGATTACGTGTTTTGTGATGACTTTTCTCAAACATGATTTATTTAACCTTGGCCATGAAAAGAAACTATAACTCAAGAGAAGATGAAAATGATGCCTGCCCTGCCAGGGCGACTCTCCTTAACCTGGTTTATTTCTTTTCTTTCTTTCTTTCTTTTTCTTCTTCTTTTTTTTTTTTTTTAAACTCACAAAAGCACAAAAGGACCCGGGAGTCGCCAATAATGAACATAATATATGATTGTCATAAAAAGTTCACTCTCCTTTCAATTCCAATTTACCTCACTATAAATCAGCGATCCACTTAATCAAATATTCTTCCACTTTAATTGTTTTATCTTGCTTTTATGTTAAATCTCACTGAGTTATGGCTGGCACCAGTCTTCATATTATAGAGAAAATGTCAGTGGTGGGCCCATAATTAGTCTAAAACTCAAACATTGGTTCTGAACATTAACCAGATCGGAGGGGGCCCTCAGGATCTCACTGGACCAGGGAGACAAGCCCAGGTCGGAAAGTAAACCAGGATTAGTGAGCTAGCCATCCATCTGCTGTCGTGTTGCAGAGTGTGGGCCTCAGCTTTCAAACAAACTGGAATTTTTTTTTCCTTTTCATAAATGTCTTTCATTATTATCTTACAGGCATTAAAACTCTATTTGGTTGTCTCTTAAATTCCCCAGTCTGAAACTGTCCATTTAGGAACTGCAGACGCTTGCCTGAACTAGCCCAGCAATTCCCATAAGAAAACACCAGCACAAGGCACAAGGTAAGGCTCACAGTCAAACTTCAGGAATGGGGAAGAATGACCCTTCTTAGGCACTATAAGGGACAAGAAATTGTCCCTCGTGGGTAATCCAGTTCTGTAAACAAGATAGGCAAAAAATGAAATCTGTGTTACTGGTTGATAAACACCTTATGGACAAGGTCTATGGGACCTGTGTTAGAAGCCATGTACATTCAACACTCAGGGCTAGAGCTCAAGCCAGTGCTGTGCGGACACAACTTCCTTCAATAGACCCCTTGACCTTCAAGCAGATAACCGATATCATTTTAAGCGGTGCTGGGAATGGAAACAGTGCCTTCTACATACATTCAAAGCAAGCAGTCTACCACTGACCTGTATCTACAGCTCCCGTATCATTTTTAGAATTGAAATTCTAAAAAGTGTTTAAGTACACTGAGACTATAAGAACATATCCAAAACCCCGACCATTCTTTTTTCTTTTTTTTTTTTTAAATAAAGGAAGTTTTTTTTTTCCCAAAGCAAGTCAGTGCCTCTAGAGTTTTATGTATTTGTTTTGAATTTCATAGACAGCAGGAAAAGGATATCTTGGATATTTGAGAAGAAAACCATGTGCTTTTTACAAGACTTCCTTGAAAATATCTATATTGTAATATCTATTGAAGCCTTTTGACCCATTTCCCAAAGCACACATCCAGTTACAAAACCTGAGCTTCATGGAAGCCAATTACCACAGAACAAAAATATATTTCTTATTAAACAAAAGCTAAACTATTTTTCTTAAAATAAGAAAAGTAAAAATAACCTAATTTACTCAAGAAATGTGAACTTTATTTCATGCATAGATATAAATATTAATCAACATTAAAAGTATTGCTTGAAGTTTGAAAAAGCCTATTGTTGAGGCTGTGGATTGTACATTAGTGGGGGACAGCCTGAGTGGCATGTGCAAGGCCCTGAGTTCAGTCTCTAGTATTGAAAGAAATATATGTGTATATATATATATATATATACATTAATCCTGAACACCAAGATAGCAGAAATATTCAGGAAAAAAAAGCTTGAATCATGAAAATTTTATTGATAGGCTTCATTATGTGACTGTTTGTAAAGTATTGGGATGTGCTATTATGGTGATTGTTTTAATTTTTGTATTTATTACTGACATCAGACAAGTTTGGTGAAATGTATTTTAAGAATAGAGATACAAAATCACCGAAGAATTAATCTAGCATGAAAAAAAGACATGAAAAACATCCCATTAAAGGAAAAGCCTTTACATGAGACATTGTTCACATTTCTGCAAATGGAATTTTCTGATTAACTGCTATATATTATATTATTTGAATAACTTTAGGAAAGATTAATTCCAGAGCTCTGTCCTCAGCAATATTTTTTCCTAGCTGAAATTGGGCTTTAAAACAAAAACGTCAGCAAGGCAAACCAACCATTCAAGTTCCAGGCTCCAAAACTTCGAGTGCAGGCAGTTAAACGTGATTTAAGAAGGGCAGAAGGAAAGAAAAAAATCATTCTTTCACAAATGCGTATGTTAAACTTGTAAATTGATATATCAAAACCACAAGCGGAATATAGTAATTTGTCTCTTTGCCTGCTGTGGCGTCTCCACAGCTGCCTGCCAGATAATATACCGATTGTAACTTCGCTAATTTACAGAGCCTTTAAGGCTAATCTCCCGGGCCAGCCTAAAGGGCTTCTTCATCCATTGAAATGCCAGAATAATTGAAATTGTCTTCAACAGACAGTCAGGCAATAATGAATATTTTCTCTGTTGATTGCATGCCAGGGTTACACATAGGGTTGCAAACACAAACGATTCCAGCACTAAGCCTCCCTAGGGAGGGGCAGCCGCTAACCTTTGGCGCTAGTCACAATACCCAGGGCTTCCCCTGTTCACGGAGTCCCAAAACCAATGACGCCCACAAGCTTCCATACCCCTCAAAGGCGGCACATTTGCCAAATGAACAATGGTCTCGGTGGCTTCCCTGGGTCTCCAGAGGCAGATTCAAGGCTGGGAAAGGTAGTGACTGTGAATTTTCCGATGGGACAGCAGGAGAGCTGGGCAGGAGACTACCGCAGAAGTGGCATTGAGGAGGCATGAGCGGACGCTTGCCTGTCAGCCAAAAGCAGCCTTTCCCATCACTTTGAATGGCCTTTGTCGAGGCTGGGGTAGTTCCCTGCTTCAGAATCGGCGCTGCTTCGCTGGAGTCTGAATGATGTGCTGAGTGAAATGAAAGCGTTCGGTAGCCCAGGCAAATCACTAACAGCTTTGAAAAGACTAAAGACTAGTTTAACCTTCGGCAAGAGAAAGGTTAAAAGGGTAAAAATGCCTAGAAATTTGAACAGATCTTTAAGCTATTTCGGAGTATTGGTATACTCCTAATGTGCTTTTGAGAAAGAAATTTAGAGACAAGAAAGAAGCCCCCTCTAAGACACGGTGGGATTGAAACCACACAGCAAAGGGCAGTGTTCAAAAAAGCACACCAAGTTACTGAAACGGGAAAGGAATGCAAAACCTACTGTTTGTGTGAGGTGGAAACTGCAGCATCTGAGTCACTAAGCATTGGAGGCACCAAGTGCATGGACCTCTTACTTGGTCATCTACCAATGCTTAATCAGATGCCCCCGAAGTTACCCACTCAAAACAGCCATGGTTACTGTAAATGTGTATTAACCTTCCAATAATGTCCGGAGTTGGGAATCCAGGCATAGCTGAGCTGAGCCGGATGGGTCTAGCTTTGATTCCTTCTCAAAGCTGCCTTGAGGTGCTGTAGAATGGGAAGTTCAGGAGCACCTATTCTCACAGTGCCCCCCCCCCCCACAACAGCTGTCCTTTTGATGCTGGTTGTGTGTTAGCAGGAGGTCTGGGGTCATCAGACCAATATCTGCACTGAGGAGCTTGGAAAGCCCCCATGATGCCTTTACCCAGAGCATGTAGTCCAAGATGGAAGCCACCCAGCCTTCAGCGCCTCGCTTGGGAATCATACACATTCCCTCTTTATCTCCTAAGTGATGAGTGGACCTTATTTATTATGGGAGGGTATGTGTAAGGGTACCTGAAGAGCCCTACTGTCAGGGCAGGCGTGGCTGTCTGTAACCTCAGCACCATGTGGGCTAGAGACAGGAACTTCTCTGGAAATTACCAGCCACCAGGCTAGCTCAGGGTGGAATGAGAGACTCGGTCTCCAAGGAATAAGGTGGAAAGTGATCCAACAGTTCCCTCAACATCCTCCTCTGGCTTCTATATGAAGACATATGCCCATACACCACACACACACACACACACACACACACACACACACACACACACACACACTGACCCCGTTGCTAGTCTACAACCCTTTCAAGTGGCAGTACAAAGGAAAAGTTAAAGATGAAGTCTCAAAGGACTTGGGTCTGCATTTCTAAGAACAAGAGGCATCCAGCACTTTTAGAAAATCTATATTTTAGCCGTGCAGCAACAGCACTAGGAAAATCTTCCCAGAGAGCTGTGAGGCCCCGGAGGAAGGCTGTGATTAACTTTGCAAAGGATGACTGATTTCCCTTGGATATGACTAGAATAATTTTTACTCTCGTGTTTGTCTACAGGAAAACGAAAGCTCATCTCCATGTCTTGGGAACAAGGAAAGGCTGAAAGCAGATTTGAGGTGAGGAGTGTCTTGCAGCAGGCGGTGTCCTGTTCTTGGACTGTGATAGCAGAGTCTCTATCACTCCTTTCCAAGACAATAAATAGCCAAGGACCATGTGTATGAATTAAATAAAGTACGACCCATTTGTGAATTCTTTATCATCAATAGGCACCAAGAAAAGCTAGTAATTGGGAGCAAACGCATAGAAAACTCTGTAGCACCTTGCTATTACCGAAACCTTTTTAAAAAAAAGTCTCATGCAACCCACAGTACTCACAAATTCAAGATATACCAGAGGATAACCTTGAATTTACCATCCTTTGGACTCTATTTCCCACACTGCTGGGATTACAGAGATACATATAATACATATTTTCAGGATATGGAAGTGACAAAAATCTCTTTATTTAATCCTATCAACTGTTAGGCACCAAACCAGCTCCTTGTTTATCAGACAGGACAAATGCTGGCCATCAAGGCATACTGAACTATTCAGAGATGAGCAAAGCAAATGTTCGCACAGAAAGACCATCCAGAGAGCCCGAACTTAAAGCTTTATAACTAGAGTTATTTATTTGGGTAAAAAAAAAAAAAAAAAAAAATGCCAAAATTAGGACATGCCACAAATGGACAGCAAATAGCAGGCAGACCCAGCCACCCTCAATGATTCTCTGATCTTTATATGATTGTTACTCTTGAGCCCACACTGGACATGGAAGTAGCATCAACCTGGCCTAACTGTGAGATGTGAAATTTTTTTCAGATCTTATGTGGAAATAAATCATCCCCACAAGCCGGTTTATACCAGAGTGGCTCACATCTTACATGCGGCACAAAGCAGATGGTTCAAAGCACAGCCTGGTGTTTTGAGTCAGCCTTATCTGGGTTTCAGTTCCAAGTTCAGCATTTACTAACTGGGAGGCCACAGGCTGTTTCCTGGGCCTCAGATTCCTCAGCTCCAACATGGGACCAATAACACTTATTACTCGGACTGTAGTATTAGTAAGTGGATGTAGTGTACTGTGGAGAGTAGGGCAGGTGATCCATAAACCTTAAACTCTTTTGATATTTATTCATCCTTACCTTACTTTCAACCTTACTGTAGTTCTCCTGGGGAAAAGGTTGACTATACCCTACCAGGATTATTCCATTCTGTGCCAATAAGAGTGTCTGGGAGCTGAATGAAGTGGTAGCTTATCCATGCAATCCTCCCTAGCACTTGTGAGGGGAAGGCAGGAGCATCATGAGGTCCATGCCAACCTAGGCTAAATAGTGAAACTCTATCAGAAATAAATAAATAAATAAATAAATAAATAAATAAATAAAAATAAAAATAAAAATAAAAGTCAGAGGCTGGGGGATAGTTCCTTGGTGAAGTGCTTGCCTTTCAAGTTTGAGGACCTGATTTGATCCCAAGAATATGCATTTTAAAAAAAATCTGGGCATAGAGGTATGCACTTGTAATCCCAGCACTAATGAGGTACAGGACAGGTAGATCACTGGGACTCACTAGCCATCCATCCTAGCCTACTCAGTGAGCTCCAAGCCAGCAAGAGACCCTGTCCCAAAAATTAAAAAATTAGAAAGTGGATAATGTTTGAGGTGAATAACAGCCAAGATTGTCCTCTGGCTTCCACAGGCATGTTCACACTTATGTATGCTCCCTATCCAAACCCATACACAAACAAAGATACACATGCACACTTACAAAGAAGCAAGCAAATTTGGAATTTGGGAATTATTAGGAAATAGTATTGAGCTAATCCCCACTCTTCAGGTATTTATAATCGGGAGGAGATGGAAATATAAAGTATAATACACTGATTTAGCTGAGAGAGCGAAGGAACTATTGGTATAATGAGAGAATGAAAACAAGTTCTAAAACTCACAACAAAGAGCTAAAACTTCATAGAGTAGACATAAACGGATGGGAGCCTCGGGCTCCCATTCCACAATCCAGACCAACTGAGCCAGAGGAGGCAGGCAGGCACCGCTCCAGGGGCACCATTATCCCTTGATATCAAGGTGTGGTATGACCTCCAAGGGTACCTGACTGGGAGCGCAGCACAGAGGACATGGGGAGCTCAGCCAGTGCCTGCACTCGGCCATCACTGCAGAAAACAGCGTGCTGAAAGTCACAAGAGCACACAAGAAACAAGGCGAAAAGCACATAGTGCAGAGGGTCCCTGGCCAGCAGGGAAAGGAGACAGGACTGAGTCCATTGCTGATCTACAGTTGCTCACAAAGAAGGCTCAAACACTCTATTCTCAGTTCTCAATTCTGCAATGTTGGCTGAAGTCAGCTTAGCTCTCCTGAAAATGAAGTTTGGCTTTAGACAGCACTAGGGGCTGGAGACACTGCTGTGAAGGTAGCGTGCTTCCCTAGCACTCATGAAGCCTTGAGTTAGAAGCCCACTGCCACATAAAACTGAGAGTGCCGATGCCTGACTGTAAGCCCAGCATTTGGAAGGTGATAGCTGGAAGATCAGGGTCATTCTCGAGCAAGTTCGAGGCAAGCCTGGCCTACATGAGACTCTGACAAAAAGAAAAACAAAATATAAGAGACTAAAATGATTGGCCAATTAGATGATACTCTCATTTTCATCTACCATGACTTTATTTTATCTTATTTTATTTTCCTTTTATTTTTTTCAAATAGGGTCTTCTTATATTGCCCAGGCTGGCCTGGAACTCACAATCCTTCTGACCCAGTCCCCAAAGTGCACCACAATGAGACCTGGCAAAAAAATTACATGATAATGGGAACAGGTTTTTATGTGTGTGAACATGTGTGAGTATGTGCACATGTGAGTGTGTAGTATGTGTGTATGTGTGTGTGTGTGTGTGATTGACCAGAGGTCGACATCAAGTGTCTTCCACAATTGCTCTTCACTTTATCTTTTGAAATAGGGTCTCTTACTAAACTCATGGTTCACCGATTTTCTAGGCTAGCTCACCAGACAGCTCCATGGATCCACCTGTCAATACACCCCCAGTGTTAGAGCTGCAGATTTGTGCATTCATACCCAGCTTTTATGTGTGTTCAAAGAGTCTGATTTCAGGCTCCCATTCTTGCACAGCACACACTTTACCAATTGAACTGGCTCCAGAACCCCGCTCCAGATGAGATCTCACTGTAGTTGACCAGAAAATCTCCAAACCCTGCCCTCAAGCAAACTTCCTGCCTCAGCCTCCCGTGTAGCAGGGACTACAGAAACAGGTGCCACACAATGGCCATAGAGTTTCAATGTCATAAGCTAAGTTACAGAGATGGACAGTGGCAATGATTGCACATTTTGAAAACATTTAATATCACTAAACATTAGATATGGTCAAGATGGTAAATCTCATGGTCTGTGTATTTCACCACAACAAAATACACAGGAAGGAAACCATCTGACATGCCAATATATAGGACAAAATTAAAAGCATCTAATTCCTTTTTTAAACTAAACTACTTGGGAATCATTTTCATTCACCAAGGGAATGCTACCCTTAATGCTTCCTGAACTGCCCATGGTCCTTGAGAGCTACTCTTGTTCTTTCAATTAATTCTAAATACTAATATAGACAGTAAAATCTCAAACACCGGAAAGCGGAGACCCATACGTGGCTGGAGTGCTGTTAGGCTAGCTCTGTCTACTCTGATCCCATCAGATTGCTCTCATTCTTTCTACTTGCCAAACTGAACCACCCACACGCATGCGCGTGCTCTAATTCTTTTGGACTTAGAAGGCATTCTGTTGGGCTGGAGATGTAGCTCAGTCAGTAAAGTGTCTGCCTAACATGAACAAAGCCCTGAACTCAGTCCACACTACACTATAAAGTGGGCTTGGTGGGACATGTCTGTAATCCCAGCACTTAAGTAGAGGCAGGAGGATCAGAAATTCAAGGTCATCTCTAGGCACCTGCCCCAACTCCCTAAGACAAGAATGGGAGCTTCTTCTATGTGCTCAGAGCATCCCCATCTGCTTCTCTCTCACCCTACAAAAATATTGCATCTCACTCTCAGTCATCTCTCAGAACCTGGGACCATGACACTTAGTCCTTGATGTTTGTTTATTTGTTAAATGGGTGGATTGATGAATGTCCTCTAAAAGCAATTTAACTCTTTCCAATGACTGGTTAACATAGGCAAGTCCCAGCAAGAGAAAAGATTACGGAAACCCAGTCAGATGACAACTGTAGATTGCAAATTTACCAAAGTTAAAAAAAAAAAATAAGATCAAGAAATTAAATTTTCACTCCATTTTTAGTGTAAAGGTTCCCATTAGCACACTGAAAATGTTGCTATGGACATTTTTTTTTGCACTGGAGATTAATTTTTTAAAAAGAGTCACCTTAAATTCTAAATCTCTGACAAGGAAATATGAACACTTATCACTCAAATCTTCCTGATGGGGCAAACTATCAGAAGCCTAAAGCATTAGAAGGACCACTGGTTTGAGTTTTGTCCTAATTGTCGGGTGCAGGCATCCTTATTTAGCGTTTCTGATTAAAAGCTAATTTGCTTTAGACCCGCCTGATGCAGACCATGTCTCTCGCGTGGGCTTTGTTGCTTATGAGGCTAAAGTGTAATTTTCTGACTCTTTCCACCCCCTTTGCTGGAGACAATAATCCACTCTGTCTCCTCTTAATTAAAGCAAATAGCCCAACTCACAATAGGCATTTAAGGGACTCCTCATTCCCTCCGTGCAAGGAGCTAATTGATTCCCAAATGATAATGGTGTTTACATTAGGAAGCCAAGCCTCTTGTATTCAGTCCTTAGCACATCTTAAACCTTCCAGTCTCGTGAATATCAAATGGCCAAAAGACCTCTATTGTAGGTGGCGCCTCTCACAGGGTCCAAGTCTCAGTCCCAAAATATTTGACAACTCATTGGGTGATTACTGGTTTCCATGCTAGGCCTACCAGTTCCATTTCATCCAACCAAGAAGGCATCATTGGAATTTTCACAGAATCACCTGTGCAATTTACAACTCTGTTATCTTAAAATAAAGACCTCCAAGGCAACTCTGGGGTCACAGGTAGATCTGGATTTTTAAGGGTAGTGTTTAAGTCTCATGGGATGGAGTTGTGATAAAGTTAAAAGCAGATAAGCCACAAGACACATGAAGACCCATCGGAGGCAATAAAAGTGTGTGTCTACTGCCAGGTGTTTGAGATGACTTCCCTAGATGGTGCATGCAACTGTGTCTCCATAGCTGATTTGCCTGTCCTTGTCTGAGAAATTGCAGGAGGAAAGCTTGGGAGTTTACATTCTGTATTTCCATGATTGCTAATGAGATTTTCCAGCATCTGGGGTTTTAATTAAGTCAGTAGATGTCTCAAATGTCCCTGCTTAGAAGTTCAAACAATAGTCACAACAAGCTGCAGCTATTAGTGGTCATCTCTCCGGCCTTCCCTAGAGCCATGCCCAAATATTGTAATTCTCTTCTCATCACACTTAAGATGAGGCACAGGCGGAGCTCCTGGACTCAAATGGCTGTTTGTCATGCAAGAGAGGAGCAGGAATTTCGTTTTCCTGAAACCGGGTTTTGTTTTTAAAGAAGCTATTCTCTCTCTGTTCTTGAACATACTAAATTACTAAATTGCTCCAGCAACCCAGGGGGTGGGGGGGGGTGGGCAATGCTTCAATATAATCACTTTCTAAGTAATTAAAACAGTAACTCATTTCTCCCATAATTAAAAAAGTTTGCTCATTGGCACACACATCCATCCTAATATCATACTTAGCAAATATTTTCACTTTTGAAAAATCCCACATCCATTGCACCTCTCTCTCCTTGCAGGAAAGGCAAGGAGGCTGTCCCTCTCCTTTCGTCTGAGTACAGTCTGCCTGCCTTTCTTTCTATTTGTTTCTTTACTTTTTTAAAGTGGTTCTGGGATTGAACCTAGGGCCTCAGGATGCTAGCTAGGCAAGCACTCCAGCCACTAAGCTACACCCCAAGCCTTCTGTCTGTTCTTTCAGCACATCCTAACACAGATCTTCTTTCCCTTATTATCCTGTGGCCAGAATATTATTGTACTAATGCCCAAAATATGTCACCTTGATAAAAATGTACAAACACAGAGAGGAGAGAGAGAGAGAGATGCTAGACAGACAACAGATACTTAGATGCACAGATACATGGGTAGGTAGGTAGGCTGGTACAGTAACTAACATTTATAGCATGCTATAGCTCCTTTGGGATTACATTTCACAGACTAGGGAGAATTCAATCTCATCAAGGTTACCTCATTTTTCCAAAGTCTCCTGACTCATTCAGAGCAGAAAAACCATGATCCAAAGTTGCAAAATAGCAGTTTTATTACTCCCTACCGTGTGTTTTCAAAGGACTTCACTAAAGCCTGCTGCATGGTACACACCTGTCATCTTCCCTCTAGAGAGACAGAGGTGGGAGAATTGTCACGAGCTGGAGGCCAGCACTGGGTACACAGTGAGCGCTAGGCCAGCCAGGAGTACACAGCAAGACCTTGTTTAAATACATTAATAATACGTCAGTAATAGAACGCTCAGTCACCCTTTAGAATCTATTTACCATCACCATAACCCTAAATAACAAAATGTAAAACTTCCTTTTCTTGTTATTCACTACTTCTCTTTGGAGACTCCGTGATTCTCCACATAAAGTCTAATAGACTTCCAAAGATTTCAAATTTTCTGGATCCCAGAATTCTGCACTGTCAAACATTATTTTAATAAATGACTCATTGTCTGGGACTTGAGACATTTTGTTTTGTTTAATTAGACTGTCCATTTTAATTACATTCTTTAACAGGATTGTTCATGTGGGTGTTCAAATAACAGCATGCATCCCAGTGTGTCCAGAGCTGAGAACTGGGTTTGTTTGGGTTTTTTTGTTTTGTTTTGGTTTGGTTTTTTTTGGTGTTTTGTTGTTGTTGTTGCTGTTGTTGTTGTTATTGCTGTGGTCATCAGCATAAGCCCTCCAGACCACCAAATCTCAGTTTTCTTTTCTTTTTTTTTTTTTTCCCCCCGAGACAGGGTTTCTCTGTGCAGTTTTGGTGCCTGTCCTGGAGCTCACTCTGTAGACCAGGCTAGCCTCGAACTCACAGAGATCCGCCTGGCTCTGCCTCCCCAGTGCTGGGATTAAAGGCATGTGCTACCACCGCCCGGCCTCAGTTTTCTTTTTAAGAACAGATGACAAGCTGTTACCCCAGGAGTGTACAGGAAGAACGGAAGTGGGCAAGGAGGCTTTGGGGAGCATCTGGGAAATCCAGAGAAAGTTGAATCTTCTGCTCTCAGTGAGTGATGTTGACCAAATGGAAAGCTGCCTCTGGCCAGAGGGGTTGACACTGGGTTCTTCTTAACGCAGAAAGAGAACACTGGCTTGAGCCTTGAGCGGTAACATGCCGGGACCGTCCCGTGTGGCAGGCAGGAAGACGGAAGGCTGAACTCTACAGCTGGCCACTGGAGCAAGATAAACTCCCAAGAAGTAAACATCAGTATCGATGCTTTCAGCATCCGGAAAACCAAAAAGCAATTTTCATAAACTCTCAAATATAGCTTGAAATAACATAAAGCTTAAACTGTCTCTTACAAAGGAAAGCCTCTTCTGAAAGGATTCCAGAAAACCATGAAATGCAGCAGATAAGGCTGTGCCAATTTGTAAAGCTCGCCACAATCTGCCTTCTCCCTGTTCTTTCTTTCTGCTGAGCTTTGTTACTCAGAGAGCTCACAACAACAACAATAACCGAAAAGTTTTGTCTAGCGCTGAAAGCGCCTCTCCCCCGTAACAAGAAGGGGGCCGGGTAGCTGACGCATTTGATTTATTCCACAGAAATCGTGTCAAAACAGCGTTTGCACAGCTAGAGAAAAGATTTTTGATGGAAAGCTCCAGTAGGGCTGCGTAAGCTAATTCTAGAAGTTTCTCTCCCTATCAACCATTGTTTTGAGGATTAATTATAGGTTTGCTTGAATCTCACACTTCCCCAGAATGTTTACCCACCAAGACAAAGCAAGCCCATTGGCTTTTTCAACTAAAGTAAACTTTTAACTTACTGGAGTCTTAACATCCTTAATGTTTGGTTTGCCCCATTTGTTTTAAGTATTTCTCTTCCCCCAGTGTTGACCAATTATTTTCAATTAGACTGATAATTGCATTGTATAGTTGAAAGACCCAATTAATATCCTTAAAAGCAACATTGTTAAGTAGTATTTAGTGGAAATTTTATATTTAGCTGTCAAGAAATAATCATGGTTTACATTTATGGAGCACCTTTCATCCCAAAGGATTCCAAAGAGCTATTATAAATGTCATGTACTCCATTATTAATTATAGGTCAGAATCTTGTCACTCCAGTGGTATGACCTCTTCTTGGAGGTGAAGAATGAGACTAACTTGGTAGCATGTAAGAAAAATAATTAAAGTCTCATACAATTGGTACGGTGAAGACTACTGAGCCATCAGAAAGCAGTTGGTTTGGGGATTCACAGATGGTGGTTCCTTATTCTCTTCCATGTCATCTAGTAGCTACCAGTCAAGAACAGAGACCCAGGAAAAAGACTTGCATGGGAGAATGGGTCCCTTTTCAGGGATGTAGAGGAAGGATTCTGTTATGCATAGCAAGACTTTTGATTGCTTGATTTCGAGTAACTAACACCAATTCATCACAGCCAGTCTGGACCAGGCAGCCTCTGTCCTGCCATCTGTTACCCGGGGGACTTACTCAGGGTTCTTAGCTGTCTGTCTTCATCATTGCCTGGGGACCCGACCATGCAGTGAAGATGAGATGGGAAGAGTTTGCTTCATGGACATTTGTGGAGGATGTAATCCTGCCAATCTCCCCATGGCAACCATCCTGAAAGTAGACGAGCATGGAAAAGCCCAAATGTGTGTCTTACTGATATTTCTAATGAGAATTTGAGAGAGAAGACATGTGAATAGAGCCCTCAAGGATCTGCCCCTGGTGTCTGGTGACCCAAGACAACTTAACCACATACTCATGCAACAAATACTAATTGAGTGTCTACAGAGTGATAGGTATGGAAACACTATGTGGGCCCTGTTAACAACAGACAGCAAAAACTGGAAGTTGGGCGTCACTGAGGCAAGCCTTATTCTGGGACGGAGAAAAAGGGACTCTAAGAAGAATTAGAGTCCTTCTTGGAGGTTTGGAATGTGTGGTGGTCAGAGACACCCCTGCCGTTTCGTTCAAATCCTTGAAGTCGGCCCTAAGGGGCTAGGCATGTAGCTCAGTGCTACTATGCTTGCCCATCATGCAAAGGGTTCTAGATTTAATCACAAGAATGGAAGAAAGAGAAAAGGGGGTATCAGGGTGGGAGTCAGATGCAGCTCAGTTGACAGCATACTCAAGGCCCTAGATGCCAAGCCTAGCTTCTCATGTGGTGGTAGATGCCCGCAATCCTAGCACAAACCAGTGCCTGCTACATAGAGATCCTGTCTCCGAGGTGGGGGGAGAGTGAGAATGAAAGGGAGAGCAAGACAGAATTTTTTTAACTGACGAAAACCAACGAAGAAGTGCTCAGTAAGAAGAGACCCGCATGACTGTGGAGATAGGAGATGGCCCCACCAAGAAGGACACAGCCAAAGGAATGTGCAGACCAGAGACAGCAAGTCGCCAGAAAGGAGCGAACAGCACCTGAAGGGGAATGCTTTCCAACCATCAAAAAGAATTTCCTCGTAGGGAAGATTGATAAAGTGTTGGGCAAGAACCCTAGAGAAGTCACAACCACTAAATCTTGGCCCAGGTGACTGTTTCTATCTTGCACCTGACTGGGAGGGTGGGGTAGAGTTTGATAAGCAAGGAATGTCCTGGAATCCCAGGAGCAGGTCAAAGGAGCCTGCTAGCCAAGCTGGAGTCGACAGAGTATCTTCACTTACTCAATACACCTGCTTTTACATTGCCGCGGGTGTTTCTCCCACCGAATTCCGGGGCCTTGAGTGTCTGCCTGAGCCTTCTGTGAAGAAAGCTGGGTGAAAAAAGAGGTTGGCCAGAAAGAAAGGGTCCTGACTTGTTTTTTCAGGCTTTCTGGGGAGAGAAGAAGAAGATAGTATCCCTTCCTTCAGAAGACCCAGTTTTTGAAGCTCTGATGGTAAGATGAGCACATTTTGTCTATGCAACAGAGAGCAGGAACTCTGGAGATGGGCCTTGTATGCAAACATGGAATCCCAGCACTTGGAGGCTTTAAGCAGCAGGACCATTGAGAGTTCAAGGCCACTCTGGGCTACAGCGTGAAGCCCTGTCTCAAAAAAAAAAAAAAAAAAAAAAAAAGTGGGGGAGGGGGGAGAAGGAGACAGGCAGGGAGGAAGGAAAAAACTCTGGACCAGAGAATAGAAAGGTATCCAAGGCAGAAAATTCAGCAGAATCCCTTGAGTGTTTCCCTAGCTCTCTCGAAGCACACCACTGTCCCCCAGTCTCCACTGGCACCAGCTTGCTCTCCAATACAGGAGTGGCTGGCTGTCTTGCCATGAGATGCAGACAGCATCTTAACGCAGACAGATTGGTTATTCGTTTGTTTGTTCCTGAGACCAGGTCTTACAATATAGTCCTAGCAGGCCTCGAACTCATAGAGATCTGCCTGCCTCTGCCTCCTGAGTGCTGGGGTTACAGATAAGTGCCACCACACCTGGCTGAGAATTTAAGTAGGACTCTGAAGCAGAGAAATTCTAGTCATACTTTCATATTTGATGATAACCTGGTTGTTCTGATTAAAGATGTATAATAGCTTTGCCTGCTCTAAATCCCCTTTCTTTCTACTCTCCACTCAAACTGCTCACATTGGTAACATTAATGAGAAAAACAAAAGGCCTCTTTCTTATCACTTCCTAATTTTGTCCCTAAATTCTTTTCCTTCAGCCATATATCAAGGGTTACACTTTTGTTTTGGTTTTTTTTTTTCCAACTAAGATGCAATTGAAAGGATCTCCTTCACATAAAGGTTCTTTGAATGCTAAAATATCAAGGTTATTAGAGGCCAAACTTAACTGTAGCCTTCCTTGCAAAGACACACAATCCAAATAATAGAGATTCTTACCACATTCTTGCAAAATGGCAAAGAAAAATACAGTCTCATTTCTGCTTTGGAGATGGAAAAAAAATAGATAGACCTAGAACTGAAACAGCCTTGCCTTACTACTGAGGCCAAGGCTCTGAAATAATAATAATATGAATAATAATGCAGGTATTAAGTACTGTATAGGGAATATCTCATTTAACTCTCAAACTTCTCGTAGGCAGGCCTGGGGATGCAGGTCAGTGGATAGAATGCTTGCAGGAGACCAACATTCAGTCTTCAGCATCATCTAAACTGGGGGTGATGGTGTAATCTAGACCTCCTGTAATCCTAGACCTCTGGAGCAGAGGCAGAAGTTCAAGGTCATCCTCAGCTAGGTAGGGAGTTCATGTCCGACTGGAATACATGGGAGCCTGCCTCAACAACAGCAGCTAGCACAGGCTGTCAAGAAAATTATTTATAGTTCACTTGAACCAAAATGGATCAGACTGTCAAGTGGAAGAGCCAGGATCCAACCCCACACTGCCAAATTTTAGCATCTGACCTCTTTATTCGTGTGTTAGCAAGCAGTTCTGAGGAGGGAGTGTAAATCAATTAAGGAAAAAAAAAAAAACAACAACAAATTGATAGATCTAGGTTGATGAATTTTAAGGTGCAAATTGCTCATATTTGTCTTCTGTGGAAGAAAATGACCCCGGAAAATGTGGTGACTCCTGTAGATTGATACACAGGAAATTCAAGAGGAGAGAAAAGGAAGGAGGTGTACTTTTAATCCTAGAAAAGGGTGTAAAATAAGAGAAAGTAGCCAGGCATGGTGATGCACGCCTTTAATCCTAGTACTTGTGAGGCAGAGGCAGGCAGATCTCAGTGAGTTCAAGGCCAGCCTGGTCTACAAAGAGTTCCAGGACAGCCAGAGGTGTTACACAGAGAAACCCTGTCTCAAAAAAACAGAGAGAAAGAGAGAGAGAAAGAGAGAGAGAAAGAGAGAGAGAGAGAGAGAGAGAGAGAGAGAGAGAGAGAGAACAAGTGGACAGCAAAGAGCAGAGTTCTGAAGTGAGTTTCAAAGCAGAGTCACAGGCAGACCATGGGGACTGTGGAGGGTGGGCACACAAGCTGCCACACAGACCATGAGGACAGCAACATGCTGCTTTGGATGGAGGCTGCCCAAGGTACTTTAAACTCGGCGCTTCTGCTCACTGCACCCTGCGTCAGGACCAGCTGACCCTCCACTCATCATTCCCCAGGTCAGATGTTACCAAACCTGCTAAAAATGTCCCCTGCCACAATTTCAGTCTCTGGGTTTATGATTGCTTTATTATTAGTCTAAATTTACAGACCCTTTCTTTTGAATTCTAAATAATCTTATCTCTAGACAACAATCCTCAGTCTTTTAGTCTCTCTCTCTTTAATTCCTTGAGACTTCTGTCCTCATCTCTAAATTCATGTCTCCTTGGTAAGTCACATGTGAAAGAGTCATGTAATTCCATTTTCTATACGGATCAGTTGACCAACCGCGCTCATTGCGTAATCCTGGGGGTTGTGCTAAAGGGACTACGGGAAAGAAAGGTCTGAGCCCTTGAGGAATTTAGTGGCAGCAGAGATAAAACACAAAAACAACTTGGGAATTTTAGGAGAATGCATATCTGAGTTTCCTAGGCTGTAGATAGCCCCAATTCAAGCTCTGTTTGCCTCTGTTTAGTCCTTCTAATTTAACCCTACTGAACAAAATTGGACATCCAAAGGGTATCCCATAATACAACATCCACCATTTGTACTAACTCCAAACCCCCAACCTCTGCACACACCTACCCAATCAAACACAGCAGAGTCTGATTCCCCCCCCATCCCGATTCTCTGCATGTTAATGAATCCGAAATCTCAAGTAATCCGAATTTCATCACACAACTGGGTTGGAAACCGTCTTATAGAGAAATTTGCAGACTAATTAGGGAATGTTGTTAAAGCAGTTTAAAATCCTTAAATTGTGTAATCCCTGTTTTTTTTTTTTAATCTCCTTAAATTGCTCTAATTTTACGTTTTTTCCTACTGCATTCTATTTCCCAGTATTTGTCAAGATAAATCTCCCACATCCCCTAAACTGCAATGCTCTTTTCCTGGAAAACATTACAATTGGTCTCCACTTAAGTCAATACAGAGGATATTTTTTTTCTCCTAAAAAGTTTATTCCTATTCTTTAGGAGTCTCAGGGACAAAGTTAATACAAGGTACCACTTCAGCTCCCCGGGAAGTTTGTTTTTGTTGTTTCTCAGGACTGAAAAGAGCTATTGCCAAATTCTAAGATTAAAAAAACATTATTGCCCCCTATCAAGAAATCTCTACTCTTCTTTCTGGTCCTGGGCTTATCAGAGTTCAGGTGAGCCAGAAACACAGGACAGAGGGACAGACAAGAGCGTCAACTATGTGGGACCAGGGCTGATTAGAAGATTTCTAGGGAGGCTCTGTAGGGTAATTATTACAAAACACTCGGTGTGGGCCAGCAAAACCAGAATTCAAAGATTCTCCAAAGAAGTTGGGCAAATGCTAGCTACGGGGAGTGGGGGCAGCGTCTGGCGCCACCATCAAAGAGCTGGACACCTGAGGCAGGTCACTTGATCTCTCTGGCTTTTCCCTTCCTTCCAGACAAAAGCATTGAGGAGAGTGAAAGATATTTTTTTCCAGCTATAAGATAGCCAGTCCAAATTACAAACCAAGTATATATAGAGTGAGAGCCATGAGTAGGTCACAGGTCATGCATCTCAGATCCACTTAAGCTCTCAATAGACTATATGCAGTGGAAACGTCCGTGCCATGATATGAAACAATTTTAAAAATGAATTCTTTCCTTTCTTTCTTTCTTTCTTTCTTTCTTTCTTTCTTTCTTTCTTTCTTTCTTTCTTTCTTTCTTTCTTTCTTCCTTTCTTTCATGCTATCTTCCTTCCTTCTTTCCTTCCTTCCTCCCTTCCTTCCTCCCTTCCTTCCTTCCTTCCTTCCTTCCTTCCTTCCTTCCTTCCTTCCTTCCTTCCTTCCATTCACTCTTTCTTTCTCTTTTTCTTTTTAAGGGGCACACTAAAGGCCTGACTGGTCCAGAACTTGTTGTGTAGATCAGAATGGTCTTCAGCCTTCCATGACCCTCTTGTCTTTGCCTACTGGATGCCAGAATTTTAGGAATGCTCTACCATACCTGGTCTTAAATGTTTTTGTTTTGTTTTGTTTTGTCAAAACCATCATACACTTGAATTTTCTTTGATTGTCTAGTTTGGGGGATTTTTTGGTTTTGATGTTTGAGACGAAGTTCCAGACTAGCCTGGAACACACGTACATAGCTCAGGCATGCCTCAGCCTCAGCCTCCTAATTGTTGAGATTAAAGGTGCACGCTACCTACAACAGTTGACAGGATGTTCTGGATACATTCACACTAGGCTGGGTTTGGTTGAACTTTAAATGAATCACTATTTTTATAAATAATTCCAATCAGTACAGCTGTACAGTGAAATTTTGAAGCTGTCCAAACATGGAACCTAATCAGAACATCAGGACTAGTTACCCTGGCCTTGGAACTGGAGTGCTTGGTGGAAAGAATGATTTCCTCCCTCCCACCTGGTCAGCTTCGTCCCTTCCTCCTTTCTTGCCACACTCTTCTATATCTTTTTCTTTCCTTCTCTTTTTTTAGTATTTTTTTTTTCTTTCCTTCAAGGTCTTTGAGCTCACTAGCTCAATGAAAAATGTAAGTCTTCTACCCCCAGCATGAGCTTCTCCTATCTACAGCACCATCTAAATATGAAATTACAGGACCGAGCAGACACATGTAGGTTTTAAATATTTAAATTTAAATGAGCTAAAATTTAAAAACTTTTTTTTTAAAAGAATCCTCTGCCTCCAAGTCAGATGTGATGACACATGTCTGGAATCCTAGCACTGGGGATGTTGGGACAAGAGGATTAGGAGTTCAAGGTCATCCTTGTCTACAGCCTGGGCTAAAAGAGATTGTCTTAATAAAACAAAATGATCCAGTTCTTCCTTTGCACCAATCATAGCCCAAATGCTTGTCCTCGGCAGCTGCAAGTGGGACTGGACGCCACGGAGATCTAACAGTGCCAATGTTTTCTTCCCTTTAGAATGAGGAGGTAAAAGCACGTGACCTCCATGGGAAGGTTCAGTTCATGTAGAATCCCACATTGGTCCTGTCTTTATGGTAGATGACTTTCGGCAAATGGAAGCACGGAAAAAATAAAGCACAGCACCCAAGCATTAAACAGCCCTGGAATATAAGGAGAAAGTTCTAGGTATCTTCTGTATGGCTCTATGATCACCCAGGGTGGACATTCTCTCCTCCCCTGATGACCCCAGGTCCACACATTAGAATCCCCAATTTTACTTTTTCTTACATATAAAATAGCAAAATATTAAGATATAAATAGTTTGTTTTTATTTTCAAATGGTTTATTTATTTATTTAGTTTTTGAAAGAAGAAACAAGCCAAATACTTAAGCTACAAGGAACCTGAATGCCAGCCTAAAGAGGGTTCAGGAAGACTGTGTCTCTCCCCCAAATCTCATCTGCTCAGTGGGCGTTCTACTCTACCTTATATGCTGTTCTTTCATTTTTACCTTCAGACACTGGAAACCTGAGACTTCTTTTTTCATTTCAAGCTTCCTTTTCAATAAAAAAATTCCTCTTTTATTTTTATCATCCTATACTTTAAGAATCAACATCTTCAATGCTCCTTTGTAATCAGAGTATATATCAAAATAAGCTTGCTTCTGAGAAGCCACACTCGGATGTAGCAGAGAATGGATGGTTGAGCTCAGGGAATAATTAACACCTGTGACATTCTAAATGATGTCTTTGATGGCAGTCATAATTTTCAAGTTCCTTTACCACCCACCTACTTAACAGCATAAAAACAAGATAAGCAAGGAATAAAAAATAAAAACATCTTCTTAGAACCTAAAAGAAAATGGTAAAATTCTAAGCTGTAACACGAGGAAGCAGGTTGTCATTCCTCTCTCTCATCTGCCAGAAGCTGAAGGACTCGTCTTATGAGAAGCAGAGAAACAACAGCCAGAAACTACAAGTCCCAGCATGCACTGGTCCACAAAGATCAAAGAAGCATAATTGAAGATGATATTATCTTCATTTTAATTAAAAGAATTTTCTTATCTTCAAAGAACTTTTCAAATACAGTACCTCATGAGTCCCATGCCATTATAACGCCAATCTAAAGATGGATAAGAAGTAGAGGTGGGGGGCACCTTGATTGTACTTGACCATGGAAGTTGTTCATCACAAGAACCTCTGAATCTCACAATATTCTATTGGGCTAATATTTTCTTGAGATTTTAGTTAACAACTAAAACCCAAGAGTATTTTTCAAATGACTAAGTCATTACTTTCCAAGATAAGCAATCTAGCTGGAAATTCTAATCTTCAAATCTAGTATACCAGAGCCCAGTGTTTCCTTCTGGAATGGCACCTTTGACAGTACAAATAAGCATAATAAGCTTTTCCATTAAAGCCATGGTGAAGGAACCCTATGGTGGTGCTGCGGTTTCAACGTGAAATGCCTCGTCAATTCAGACACTTAGTTTCCCAGCTAGTGAGGCCATTTGGGAAGGTCGTGAAACATTTGGACCATCCTTTAGGTCCTAAAGTTTAGGCGGAAGTAAAGCGGCAGTAGCAGGCCTTTGAAGGGTTAGCCGACTGCTGGTCCTCGGTTCTCTGCTTCCTAGTAAGCAAGGTAGTAGCCATCTCTTTTCCAGTGCGCATTCTCCCTACAAGACACTCTACGGAAATAGATGAGATACCAAGAGACAACAGACCACAGCCTCTGAAACTGTGAGCCTAAATAAATCTTCCATACTTTAAGTTCTCTGTGTTAGATGCTTCCTCATGTCAGTGAGAAGAGTAACACAACATGGAAATCAGAGGAGACCAAGAAGACTATGGACTAGAAAGGGAAATTCCTATTCCCCAGAAAATACATCTGGGGGGTTACTTGGAGTGATCCTTCCAAACTTATCTTCAGTCACCACGAGAACAAAAGCCTTTCTGAAATAAACTGTTTCCTTGGAGCCTATGAAGAGGGGATGTCCGGTTTGTGCTTCAAAAGAGGAAAGGTCCTTCAGAACATTGCAAGTCTTGAAGCAAACAGCAACCCAGAAGAGGCTCTCAGAAACAAAGTGTCCAGTCAACTTCAGAGGTGGGGGGCAGAGGGAAGCAGAGGGGAGGGAGAGAGACATTGGCCCAAGGTCAATGTCAATATCAGGTGCTTTCCTCCATTGCTTCCCACCACATTATTCTTTAGGCAAGATCTCTCACTGAACTTGGAACCCATCAGTTCCTCTAGGCCAGCTGGCCAATGAATTCTAGAGACCTACCTGTCTCCCTGCAGACACCCACCTCAGCAATAGGGTTATGGTTATACACTGCTGCACCTGGATTTTTGTGTTCCTACTGGGGGATTGAACTCGGGTCCCCCTGCTTGTAGAGCAGCCACTTTCACTGACATCTCCCGAGCCCCAATGTCCTACTTTTTAACCAATAAATCCACCCGCGCAAAACACGCAGTCCTTACTCTCCAACATCCTTTCTCGTATTTTCTTTGTATTTGTTTCTGATTCAGTTATCACTAAAATACATATTTTAATTGAATTATGCAAGATTCCAACTTCCGCTGCCTTGAACATTTCAGTAAACATTTCTGCACACTTACCTACAGCAATTCAACAAACACTCGCAGGAAATTGAGGGCAGTTTTGACAGCTTCTCTATAAGGAGAATTTTCTAAAACTCACAAGAAAATTTTTGCTGCAAGCTATTTAGCAGAAGTTCAGTATTGGTCTTGATTTTGCTCTTTTTGTGTGTTTGTTTCTATGTCCTAAAGCCTGTTCTGTCCCTTCTGTCTGCTTCTAGAGATTGGACACAGTCCAGGGACAAACCATATATATATTCTGGATCTTGATTGTAGACCATCTCTTTCAGAAAGAATGAAAATGGATCCAACTCTTCCCTCCTTTCAGCAAACACAGCAACTATTTGCCCATTCAGGTTTCCTTTCTTGTTCCCAGGAGTGGTTCACAGGTGTCAGCACTTACCAAGTCTTTGACTTCTCTTGCAATTCCAATGTATCCTTCACTATTTCTCTTTTAAGCGGTGTTACCTTTTCTCTGCTATGATGCTGTTAATTGTTCCATGGCAAACCAGCTCACGGGTAAATCACCAGTTCACACTCATCATCGTCAGGTCATCAACATTTACTCATGGGTCACTATAAACTACCAGCTAGGTATGACAGTCCATGCCTGTAACCCCAAACTAGGGAGGCTTGAGGCAAGAGCATCTCAAATTTGAGGCCAGTCTGAACTACATAGGCAATACCCTATAATAAAAGCATAACAATGAGCAAGTAAGGGCTGAAGAGATAATTCAGTCAAGTAGCATTTGCTAGGCCAGCATGAAGATCTAAGTTTGTCCCTCAGAACTCACATTTAAAAAATCCAGGCTTGGTGGCACATGCCTGTCATCCAAACACCGGGAAGATGGACATTGATGGCTCTCTGAGGTTCCCTGGCCATCCAGCCTAGCCTATCTGCCAATCCCAAGCCAGTGAGAAACCTTTGGAATAACACCCAAAGCTGACCTCTGACCTCTGTATGCACATGCATACATGTACATCCAGGCACATAGGAACACACACACACACCCAACCATCTAAGGTTTCCTTAGAGTATCTATTATACCAATATTAATATTTTTAATTAAATATAGATTTATATTCTTACAGTATCAAAGTTACTCTACGTCTGAAAAAAAGCTTTAGACCAAACCAAGAGGCTCTACCATGACAGAGCAGAGCTGGGATGCTATCTTGTTCTATAGAAACGTTTTATTCTGCACCCACAGACAGAATTTATATAATTCTGCCCAGCATTATGAAACCACGTGCCGTTGGGTTTCAAGAAGAGGATGAATCTAAAAATCACAGCCACCACCACTTCTATAGGAGGGAAAGGTCGTTTGAGGACCTCATTCTTTTGTGTCTTCTACATAAAGAGCCCCTTCGTAAGTGAAAGTTCACCTGTGCAGCAAATTACCTGAGAGTGTAGTATCTCTAATTACCATAGGTTATCTAAAGCCTCCATGATGCCAAAGCTGAAAGGACAGCGAGTGAGAATACTTCCCAGTTACTCACTGACTTGAGAGTTGATGTCTGCTGTCATCTCTAGGGATAAGACCCAGACCAATGAGAGGAGGAACTATGATGTAGCCATGACACACATGACAGACCACTATCTTTGCACTGGGCATATGGGAGTCATTTAACACACTAAAACCAGTATCTTCAAAGGCTGATGAGTTAATAGGACCCAAGGAATTCATTCCCATCCAGCAATACATCAAACATTCTTACATCTGGATCTTAAAGGCTCTAAGATCATTCACTTGCTTAGAGTGACCCAAAGGTAAAATGGCTTTAAGTCTTGACCTAGTATAGTTAAAAAAGGAAGTGGGGATGGCCAGGCCTGACTCCAGAGAGCTCTGGCCATGCTTTGAAATGGCTGTCCAACTATTCACCAGAACAGATCATTTCTGTTTTGTATGCTCCTGAGTAGAAAGGGACATTTTTAGCCCAACGTGTGGATAAATTTTTATGGCTGGATTACATTAAGTAACCATTACTCAGCTGTGATAAATTAAGTGCTGAATACTTTGCCAAGCACTAGTAATAAACTAGATGTATGTGGGCATGCAGTAAAGAACCTGGTGTATACCCAGGTGTAGTGAATCATGCCTATAACCCCAGTACTGTGAACTGAGGCAGGAGGATTGACATGAGTTCAAGGCCAGCCTCATCTACAGAGTGAAATCCTATCTCAAAACAAAATAAAACTACTAAACAGAAGAGGACAGTGTATTCAGATCTTAAGAGCACAGAGAAAGCATTAAGAGAACAGCCACTGACTTTCAAATATCACCATCGCCAGCTTGGAGGGCAGGGAAGAGGGGGCCAAGAGCTTCTGAAGGGTTTAGATAGAGAAAGAGCAGAAGCATCTGGGCATTTCAGGCCTGCATGCTAGGCTGCTCAAACCTGGTGGAATGGAGGTTCCTCAGAGCCCATATAGGAGCAAATGAGTGGTTAGACACCCCCACCTCCACCCACCCCAATATTTAGCAACCTACTCTAGAACTGATTGAGAAGACAATGCCAGTGCAAGGATTTACTCACAAGGAAGCCATTTTCCTTTACTCTCAACAAAGTAGGGAATAGTTGAAGGAAGCTGGGAAATTGCCTAAACTAATATCAAATTCTCTCTTTCCAAGAAGAGGAACAGAAGACTAGGAAGTGAGGCATCATGAGGAAGGTGGGGGGAAAATACAGTAATGTCACTAGAAGCCTAACTCCAGATGGGGCCAGGCAGAGGGACTGAGAGACATCTCTGTACTGTACAGGAGACTGTCATTTGAGAGTCCAGTACAAAAATAAAATAAGATTTGATTTTTAACATTATGTAAGGGAATTACAGTGTCTGGGGGTGGGCAGTAGAGATGGCTCAGTGAACAGAGTACTTAACCCACAAGAATGAAAAGGAGTTCAATCCACAGCACGCGCGCGTTAAAAAAAAAATCCAGTCGTGGTAGAGTGCCACTGTAATCATGGGCAGGTAAAGTCAGATGGACCCCCAGGGCTCACTGTCCAGCCAGACTAGCCTAATCAGCAAGTTCCAGGTTCAGTATCAAAAATAAGGTAGAGAGCAATTGAGGAAGACACAGGAGACCAACCTCTGGCCTCCATATCCACAGGCTTGAATACACACACACACACACACACACACACACACACACACACACACACACACACACAGAGGCAGACAGACAGACAGACAGAGACAGAGACAGAGACAGAGAAACATCTGAGTTATAACGGGAAGCCCAGGGAGGGTAGCCACTGGTATCTCTCATGGTCATATGGAGAAGGTGCTCAGTTCTAAACCCAGGGCTTTCCAACCGTGTCTGTGGCTTCATCTGTTGCATTTACTCTGCTGTGACAATCATTGCTTCTGCTTACTTGGGCTTTCTTCCCTGGAGACCAGGATGATAAGTATTTGTTTTGGTTTACCTTTCACAGTTCCTGCTAGTCTTGGACACTTCACACCGGGAAGAAGTCAAAGGAGGCTGTGGGAAGTAGCTCGCAGCAGGAGATAACATCAATAGGACTTTCAAAACAGGTTTGCACATGGCAGATCTGTGCTGAGAGCAACCCGAATTTGACCAAGTAAACACAAGTATTGGAAGCTAGACATGGTCGTGACAGAAAGCACAGAACAACCATTGCGGTTTTCTGAAAATGCAACTTTACTGAGGACTAGTAAAGATTTTTCATTTTCTTAAAGTCACTCGGCAAAATACTGAATATAAATGACTGTTTTTCTGAGTATTATCTATTCATGGTGTCTCAAACAACATATTTGTTCACTTTGCATGAGCTTACCCTTAGATAGAAACTTGTAGGTCACAATGTAAGTTTCACAGGTGTGAAAGCTAATAGGTATGTCTGAATAAATAAGGAAGTCAATCAGCTTTCACATAAAACCTTCTTGGACAATTCAACCAGAAAGAAAGACTGCCTGGTGGACAGACAAAGTAGCATGCTTTAAGCTTCCAAATCTATCCCAGGAAGAGTTAACAATAAAGAACCCCAACCAAGTACATTTTAGCAGTGTGTGTGTGTGTGTGTGTGTGTGTGTGTGTGTGTGTGTGTCCCTGTGTGTCACGAATGTTCTGGAAGGGTTAGATGTTGACTGTGTCTTTCTCCACCTTGTGTTTTGAGACAGGATCTCTCACTGAATCTGGAGCTTATAGACTTGGCCCAATTGGCTAGCTTAGCTAGTGAGTTCAAGGACGACATCTTGCAGACACAGTATATTGCACCCAAATGTTATCCAGATGCTTGGGATTCAGACTCAGATCCTCATGCTTGTTCAGAAAGCACTTTACCAGTGGGACACCACCCCCATTTGACATCTTAAGTCACAATAAGAACTACCATATAAACTTGTTACTCATACTCAGTGACTATACATACTGTGTACTAAGGTGCCCTAAAGCAAATGACTCAATGATAGTGAAGCATTGCAGCTCTTTCTGGAGCAAGTTATGATATACACACATGTGTAATAATGTCTATATTTAATAATCATAACAAACTAATAAGTGTACCAAATCACACTATTACAATAACCTTTAAGTAAATATTATTTGAGGTTAATATTAAAATGCAATAGTATGTGAATATCAAGTGAATTAATATTTGGCAAATCCACATCATGTTCTTTTTTCTATTAAGGAAGAATTTCCTATTTTCAAATTCTCCATACTCTCTAAGGAATAACTTCATTTTAAAGCTACTTACTAATGGGACAGGTTGGTACTTACTTATAACCTCAGCACTCAGGTCACTAATGCAGGAGGACCCTGAGTTTGAGGCAAGTCTAGGCTTTATAACTATGTTCTTCTTAGTAAAGGCTGATTATTTCTACACACACACACACACACACACACACACAACCAGCTTCTCATATCCCTCGAATGCAATATTTCCAAATTTGAAAGTGGGAAGTCAAAGATGTAGTGAGAATGGATGATTCTCCACATTCAGTTTAATGTCTTTGGGAACACCCTCACAGACAGATATAGAGGTGTGTCTCCTAGGTGATTCTAGACCCGATTGAATGCTCACCAACACAATTACAAAGCAAATCATAGCACATATTATCAGCCCATCTGTACATCATGCATGAATGAAGCATCCACCACCATCCACCAAGGATTGTCTGGACTCTAGGGGACATAAGAAGAAATGAACCAACACTATGCTCACGAGGTAGTTAGTATTCAGACTTAAGTTCCAAAGACTAAGTGGCCCCAAGTTTCTCCAGTACATAAAAAACTCAGTAAGGACCACCATGCAGTGATCTCATGCTGGCTACATGGCCCATCATTTCAAAAGGAAGGTAACAGCATTTTAGCAGTTCACTAGATAAGGACTCAAGAAGCCAAGGGAACAGCACACATTTACAGCAGTTTCTAGGAAGTCTATTCTGTGTGCCATTGCTGAAATCCAGGCAAGTACGAATTCTTAGGCTTTTATAAAAATAAAAATAAAAATAAAATAAATTTTAAAATAGGTTATTGATGGGGGGTGGGATGCAGGAAAGCTTTTCAGAGCTAAGTCCCCTACATGATATTGTTGCAAGAACATAATTTTGTCCAAATGATGGATAGGAGATTAGTTGAGTTTTCATTCAGATTTAGCTTGTGCTTTAGTTAAATTTAGCTTTTCAGTCACTAAGTTTAATACTTTGGCATATTATGAAAAGCTTTTCACAATACACCAAAGTTTTCTAAAGAGAAATGAGCTCTCTCTCCCCTAAACATATAGTTTAATGCAAATTTCCATCACTTTTCATCCCTAAAATCTCTCTGCTGCAATGTATTATCTGTGCAGTGAATGCAGAAATGTTTTGATCCATTAGTTAGCGAGCAAAGGTGATTTGTTTTATATTAGCACAATCATGGGTAACAGAGAATAGGCGTTTGTCTATTTGTATTTACACCTAAATATGTTAGGGAGTTTTCAGATATTTAAGGCAAAAACACATTTAAGAAGAGAAATTATTTGGTGTTTCAGGGGATCCCTTTTCCCTTTCTCTTAAAAACACAGAAAAGGTATCCCTAAGGGAGACGCTTCTGCAGTTGAAGTCATCTGGAGAAGGGACAGTCATTTTTTCTTTGGGTTTGTGACCACTGGTGGGCTTCTCATGCTCCAGGGGATGGTTCTGCACCCATGTGCTTATGGGCAGCACTAAATAGACAAAGTGAGACATTAAAAAAAAAAAAAAGGCTTATGAAGTGGGGGGGGGTGGGGGGAGAGGAGGCTATCATGATAGTGGTTCTCAACCTGTGGGTCATGACCCCTTTAGGGGTCAAGCAACCCTACCACAGGGTTGTATATCAGATATTCTGCTTATCAAATAACTACATTATGATCATAATAGCTGCAACATTACAGTTATGAAGTGGCAACAGAAATAATTTTGTGGTTGGGGGTCACCACAATATGAAGAACTGGGTTAAAGGGTCACAGCACTAGGAAGGCTGAGAACCACTGCTCCAGGGGGACAAGGACAAGGTGGGGGTTGAGCAGGGGAATGGGAGTAGATATGAGCAAAATGCATTGTTATGAATACATACATGCGTGAAATTCACAAAGAATAAATAAAATATTTTACAAATAAAAAGATAAATAGAAGAAAAATGAGCTTTGTTCTGTAGATGAGAGATATTTGCTTCTTTCATAAATTATGAACCAGTATCTTCGAGTGAAACTCTAGAGTGAAAACAGGATGATTGAAACAGGTTCAGTTTTCATTCCTGATGTCCCCCAGGGTAGACTCTTAAAGAGAAGACAGAGAAAAAATTAGGAAATAATAATTGAAAGAAAAAATTCATTTTAATTAATTTGCTATAAAACATTCTTTATTTGGTGTGATTTGAGGTAGGTTTTACAATCAATTACACTGAGTGAGACATTTAATAAGCACACTGAACTCTGATGAAACCCAACACCCAACTTCACACACTCTCTTAATTCCTAGTTGGTAAACCTAAACAAATAGATTTATAATGACTTGTAGACAATTCCCATGCAATAGCCGTATTATTAAATCTAAAGCATCATTAAAGGTTAATTATATTTAAAATTATTGAGATTTAACAATGATGTAATATACAGAGAAGATATTTATCTTCTCCTGTGTGTGCTGTAATTACTAAACCTCGGTGAATTTCTCTCTTTAATACCACCGTTCTCCTGGCTAAATAGCCCGTCTGACTGAATCATACGCCCACAACCCAGCGTGACTCTCTCTGCTTCAGACCTGTAGAGTCTTTCTTATCCATATCCCTTCTTCTCCATCTTTACCCAAGATCTTGTCAATATCTTCAAAGAGAAAATTGTCACTGTGTGGAGAGAATTCCCACCACCACCGTTTTTTTCCTTTCCTTAGACACAACTTTCTCTTCTTCATGGCCCCATAGTCTCGTTAGAATTGAAACATTTAAGGTATTGAATATAATTTTATCTGTATTAACCCCATTCAGTAAATTCTATCCTAAATTAAACTTGCCAAGCGCTCTCTCTCTCTCTCTCTCTCTCTCTCTCTCTCTCTCTCTGTGTGTGTGTGTGTGTGTGTGTGTGTGTGTGTGTGTGTGTGTGTGTGTGTGTCAGGGGGAACGTGTGTTAAATCTGACTATTACTGAACTTTAATAAACACATCCAGGTTTACTCCATTCCAGAAATCAAACAACACTATCTACATTTTCTTGTCCACCATCACAGCACAACACACCATCTCTCTTGCCATTCTGCTTTACTATCACAGATGAAAGCCACGTTACTGAGAAGCTGGGTGTCCATCATTTCAATCTCAGTGGTTTCAACCTTCTCATGTCAAGCACGCAAGCATGGTGTTACAGTGTGGATCTTTATCATATGAACCACAGCTTTCAAAGTATTGCTCTCTGAGACTCCTGTTGGGAATGAAAAGCTCCCTCCCACACTTCTGGTCATCTAATTTTCATCACATGTTCTCTGTTCCCCTGAACTACACTTACTCCATTTTCTTCCTGTTCTGTCAGCCAACCATAGCCTACTGGCTGCCCTTGTCACTTGCTCAGCCAAAACTGTGCCTATCGACTATTTTAGAACTATTGGTAGTGGTTCCTAAAGCTACCTGCTCCCTTTACTCAACCAAGGCTTCTAAGCCAATCCCCAGTCTCAGCTGCTCTCCCTGCTTTTCACTTCCTCAGTCACCTCTGCATCCCAACCTGCAATATCTGCTGGCACAATCATGAGATGAAACAGACTGAGTGTTGGGTTGATGAAGCTTTCTGTATTTGTGAAAAATACATGAGCAACACAACTTTATGGAGGAAAATTCATGGTGCCCATAGTTTGAGAGGTTTCAGTCCATCATGGCAGAAGTCTGTGATGCCCAAAGCAGTTCATGTTATAGCAGCCAGGTAGCAGGGTGGGGTGTCTATGCTACAAGACTTTCTCCTTTTACATTCTATCCAGGTCCCTAGATCATGGAATGGTGCTTCCCACAATCACCGTTCTTCTTCTCTTACTTAATCCTCTCTGGAAATGCTGAGGCAGAATTGCAAATGTACAAAGCAAAGACTGGGGATAATCTCTTTGGACATGAGCTGTATGCATGCCTTCTCACTTCCCCCAAGGTTTGAAGGTTGACTGTTCCTCCAATTCAACCCTGGCATCTCACCTCTAAATGTTTCTGATTAACCTATCCCTCTCCTTTAGCCCAATTTCAAAAGATTTGGTGGTTTCCAAAGACAATTCATGCTTGCTGAAAGGCTGAAGGACTATGTCATCTAGACCCTGCCTATGCTTTTCCAAACACACACACACACACACACACACACGCACACGCACACGCACACGCACACGCACACGCACACGCACATGCACACGCACACACCTTAATCCTCTGACTCAATTTCTCCTTCTTGATAAGCTTATTAGTAGATACAAATGTCTTCTAGCACTTCTATCTGTGATTCCAGCAGTTGTTAAGCCCTTGGACAGCCATTTGCTTGGAAAATTAGACATTTTCTACCATTGACTTTCTTTTTCTGTGCTGGGAATTGAACCCAGGGCTTTGTGTATGCTAGGCTAGGGCTCTGCCATTCAGTCAAATTCCAAGTCCTCTCTGCCTCCCTCTTTAACCACTCCCCAGGGCTTCTGTCTATCAGACTAGATTCTCTCCTTGTGATCATCCAAATGACTTAGTCTTGTAGCTTTTCTTGTGTCTCAGCCTTCAAATGTCTTCATCCTCCTGTAAAGCTCTGGATGGTTTTGTGGAACTTTAAGGAAGCAGCATGTCGCATGGGCTTTGTAAGCAAAGCTAGCCTGAGTTTGAATTCCAGCTCTGTAATTTAACAGATGTGTGATCACAGAAATGTCATTTCATGTCTCTGAATTTTGACTCTTCACATTCAGCTGGGACAAATCATCACAGTAGCTTGGTAAAACTGACAGGAGAATTAATAGTCACAGGGGCCAGCAAGATGGATCAGAGCATAAAGGTGCTTGCCACCAAGCTTTGATGACCAGGACCCGCACGGTAGAAAGAGAGAACTCACTCCCATAAACTATCATCTAACACCCACAGGCATGGTGTGTCAGGTGCAAACACACCAAGGAAATTTCAAAGAGAAAAGGAATATTGAGACATAGTCTATTCCTAGATTCCAAGCATGGTGGCACATGCCGGTGAGGTCAATACTAGAAGACTGAGGAGAAGGATTGCAAATTTCAAGACAGCCCGAGCTACGTTATACAGCCCTGTCTCAGAAAACAACAAACAGGGAACCTGCCATGAATTCATGGGAGCTATTACTGTGGGCTTTTGAAGCCTTTCTTCCCACATTACTAACTGTCTGAATTCTTTCATTATTTCCTAAGCAAATAGTTGTGGGTCATCTCCTGGACAGCGAGTACTGCACTGGCCCCTCCCCCTCTGACCCTGTGATCTCTCAGAACACAGATTCAGCATGACAGACTGACTCTCTCTTTGTTTCCTTCATCATCGCATTTCCAAGGGTGTGCATGTGTCTCCTCACCCATTAACAAAGCCTAAAAATTAACACGGAGCCTGGACTTCATACCATAAAATTGAACATCAGCACTTCAGGTATCTAAGTTGACATACTCCAATGTGCCAACTCCTAGTACCGGGTTTACAGGTGACTTACTTTTGCTTTAGACCAGGAAATGTAATAAAACGATGCATGCTTTTAAAGTATATGGAATATACTAAGTTATTACTAGGCATTGTTCCACCCAGCTATGACCAATCAATCCATTTGCACTGTTAAATACTCTAGTGGGTACCTTTTCCCCCCAAAGGCCCTTGTTTAGCTTGTCATTACTCTGGAACTCTGTGGTGACCTGTTTTCCCAAAAAGAGGGCATCCAGCCATTGGCCCAGGTACAGAAGTAGTCTTGCATCAATGACACCGGAGCATCTCAAAGGCTTGTAGCCACATGCAGAGGATGCTACTGATGGCGGACACAGCTCTAATTTAAATGGTATCAGAGTAAGCAGGATGCTACTTGTAGAATGAAACTTCTCAAGTCCTTACCTGAAAAGATAAGGTTGAAACCACGAACATTTTGCATAGCTTAAAAATGACATCTGTAAACATTTGCAGGAGTCTGCTCTATATCCACTGCGGCCATGCAATTTTTGAACAGGTAATGGTAAAGCAAAATGGACCACCCTGCTGAACATCATTCCCTACTCGTTCCTTGCAGGGACCCCATGTACCCCAAAATATTCATATTTATTCAGAAATCCAAGAAAAGAGAAAAATGAAAAGACGTGAACTGCCAAACATGTAGGGTCTCTCTTTTAAAAAAAATGCCCACAGTGTGCCAGTTCAGCCACAGCTCATCTGGGAATTGTTTGAAGGATAATGACAGTAATAATTATGATTACTTATACTTAATTCTCCCTCATAGGGGCGTTGTGAAGATTAATGAGTTAATGCTCATAATGTGTTTTTAGTTCCTCGATGAAAGCTGCTATGAAAGCCAGATTACTATTATGATTATTATTGTTTATGTTAGACCATTCCTGTGGTGGACTCCTTTCACTGCCTGCCCCCTACATTCTCATCAAGAAGTACAGCCACTTCGATAAGGAATAAACCACTGGTCTCAGAAGCAAGTTCATCGCAGGAAGTATTGGACAGAGGGGTAGGAGACATATATATATGGAGGGAGGGAGGGAAGGAGAGAGAGAGAGAGAGAGAGAGAGAGAGAGAGAGAGAGAGAGAGAGAGAACACAGAGGCCCAGGTCCCTTACACCCATGATGCTTTGCTCTATAGTCTCAGCTGGACAGAAAAGACAGGAAGAGGTAGCTGCAAGGGTTCAGTTCTCATGAGAACTGAATTGGCAATGTATTACATCTTCCCAGAGAGACTTCTGGCAAAGTCATTGATACTGCCAAACTAGGTATGTACAGACAGTGTTGAGGTAATTTTTAAAACGAGTCTTAGAGATTAGCTTTTAATCACTTCAAATCAAAGACCCACAAAAGCCACATGTTGGTAAATTGCTATGTGATCTCTCTCTCTCTCTCTCTGTGTGTGTGTGTGTGTGTGTGTGTGTGTGTGTGTGTGTGTGTGTGTGCCTCTGCCCCTAAGTGGAGACCCACTACATACTGTGTAGCCCAGGCTAGTCTCCAACTGTTGGTACTCCTCAATACTAGGGTTACAGGTGCATGCCACCACATTCACCTGCTCTTTTTTTATTTTATTTTATTTTTTGAGAAAATTGTTGCAAACTTGCTTTTTTTCCCCTCTTCTTGGGTCTATACCAAATAATGTTTGCTGAACAAGACAAGAGGACAGAATCTCTTGAAGGAGACTCTTTTTCTTTCCTTTCTTTTTTGACTTCGGGCATGGGGTGGAGGGTGGGGTTCCAAGCAAACTTCTTGACTCAACCTTTCAAGTAGCTGGGACCAGAGGTGAGGACCACTCTGCCCAGCTTTAAAAGGTGGTGTTTAAAGACTTATTTGTGAACCACTTGTTGTTGTTTTGGTCGGTCGGTTGGTTTGGTTTGGTTTTGAATCAGGGTCCTGCTATGTAACCCAAACAATCATACTGAGTGTGGGGATTACAGTACCCTGCCACACCCAAATTGAAGCATAGCATCTAAATAACCTAAGTGAGGTCTGAGTGGGAGAGTAGGGCACAAGCATCTACAGCTCTGGAAGTCAGAGATGATGCTTTCCCTATGATGGGCTCTGGATCCAGTCTTTGAATTGATATACAGAAATGGTAATTGCCTTTGCTCAATAATGAAACTGTTTCCCATAGGGCTCAAAAGGCAGTAGGCCATCCAAAAGGCCCCTTGTATATAGCCCATATGTAATGATAAATGCATGTAACATAGATTTGGCCTCTTAAGACATGCAGTAATACATAAATGAACCCAAATGTCCCCAAAGAAAACAGAAAACAAAGACACCCTTCCTCTGTCCAAACATCTACCTTCTCATTTGAAAATTGCCAATCACTTCTACACCTCAACTCCAAAAGGTCGTAAAATTGTGCAAAGACATCAAGACTCCTCTTTATACTACAGAGTGGAGGCTGCTGACTACCCAATGCCTACTCTCCATTTTTTCATGGGAATGGAACCTTAACTTGAGCCAAGCACTTTACTACCAGGAAGAAAGGGTCATACTTCCCAAGCTCCCTTGCAGCTAGGTGTGCCCAGGTGACTCAGTTCTGGCCAAGGAGAGTTTGGCAAACATGTGTTGGCTTTAACTTAGCTGGCAAGCATCACTTTCATTCTTCCCTACTTCCTCTTTCCTGTAGGTTGGCAGCAGAAATTGTAATAGTTATTGCAATCATTCAGGACCATGAGTCACCCCTACAGAATAGAAGGCAGGATAACGCCCCCCCCAACAGTCTCCTCAAAAATGTCCACATCCAAATCTCTGGAATCTGTGAATAACTTAGACAATATAGCAAAGGAAAATTAAGGCTGCCAATGGAGCAAACCACAAAATAGGGAAGTTCCCATGGATGCTCTGAATGAGTCCAGGTAGTTGTAATTTTTCACCTTAAAGGTGAAACAGGGAAGTTGGGGATTTAGCTCAGTGGTAGAGCACTTGCCTAGCAAGCACAAGGCCCTGGGTTTGATCCTCAGCTCAAACAAACAAACAAACAAAAAAAGGTGAAACAGGGAGATGAAGGGAATCCCAGAATGAGAGAAGAGCCAATACCTATCAACATGAAGATGGAAAACGGGGCCATAAGTCATGCAACATTTGGAAACTTCTAGAAGCTACAAAAAAGCTTCCTGTAAGATAGGTCTACCAATCCTTCATGGTAGCTCAATGAAGTCTATTGTGATTATTAACTTCCCTTACTACTACAGCTGACAGAAACATCTTAAGGGAAGAAAGATAAATCTTGGCTCACAGTTTCAGGATTTCAATCCATCATTGCAGGGAATGCACTGCAGATTTATGATGCTGAGTATGGGGCCAGAATTCCTCATATCACAGTGGCAGGCCGGGAGTGGAGAGGAGCTAGACTGGAGTCAGAAGTGGGTGTACCTTCCAAACCTGCCCCTGTTAACCTCACCTGCTTTTGCTAGCTAGACCCTAAGTTCCAGAGGCTCCCCAGCCCTCCAAAACCATGCCAATAGGTGAGGACCCCTTGGTCAAACACATGAACCTGTGAAGAATGTTTCACATTCAAAGCTTAACTCCTATTTTGCAACCCTAATGGCTACTGCTGAGTAACAAGTGTGTGTTGTTTTCAGCCCCTGAGTTAGTGATGATTTGTTCTAGCAGGAAGAGGAAATTCATACAGCAGTGCTGCGGATAGCAGAGAGAAGTGTTGAGAGGATCCTGGATCCTGATAACTTTGAGGGGCTCCACAGTCACTCAAATGACTTCATTCCAAGTAGATATTCTATGAAGGAACAATGAATTTTGCTGTTACCATGTCATATTTCTCCTATCATTTATTAACTCTGGTTTCCCCTGCAGATCTCCAGGCTGTCCATATTTGCCTTTCCATGGCCACTTCAAGCCATAATCCCCTGACTAGCCCTTTCAAGGTGTACAAATAAAATGTTTTCCCATAACCTAAAAAGACTGAGTGCACCCAGATTGGGTGATCCATATAAAAGCCTTTGTCAGTCCAAACTGGAAATAAAGACCATTCTAATTTACCATGCCTCCTCACCCCCTCCCCCACAAGGCAACCAGACACCTTCCCTCAGGGAACAAGAAACTAGGTCCCTGGTGAGCGACCCCACAACAGGTTCATGTTGGAGGAGGCAGCAGTAACTCCATGGAAATTTGGAATGAGGTAAGAATAAAATGTTCGTTTCAACTAATTACCCCAGAAAGGGATGGCAGCCAGGACAGCCTAGGATTATCTGTGTCCTGGTATTCTGAATTTTGAACAAGATGGTAAACTTAGAGGAAATTGGCAGGCACTTCATCCAGTTCCAGCCAAAATGGCATTCTGTTCCTCCTTGAAGCAGCCTTGCAAGGATGTCTAGTTGCTGAGCAGTGAGCACTTACTTTCTTGTACAAAGGAGGACTGGAAGTGTGGGAACAGCAGCAGCTGTGGGAGGGAGCCTTGGACCCCCAGGAGGAAGTGCCATTCATTGCCAAGCAATGGAGAGCCAAGTGACCCACCACTGCCAGGCCAGGCAGGGTTTAGAGCTTTTGTTGATTCTTCTCATCAAAATCAGTCTATAAATAAAAATAATATTAACTGGGTCCTTGCCAGGGATCTTGGTACCTGCACATGGAAGGTTTTCTTTAGGAAGGAAAGTATTTCCTTGCATTATGGTATATTTTCCTTCTGCACCATTCAAACTAACTAACTAATCCAGTCATTTGTTTATTTGTTCTTAATCTAGTATGCTTTCTCCGTTTTTCCTTCCTGTTCTTCAGTTACACAAACCTTTGCTAACTCTCAGAATGATTTGCAACAGCCTTGGTTTTAACTGTCCTGCCATATCCTTCATCTGCTCTTACCCATCACGTGCCAGACTCTTAGTGTGCTCATATATATGGTGTCTTGACTACTTTCTTCTCAAAGCTCAGGAGGCTGTACCGTTGATTGGTTGATTAGAGAATCCCAGGAAATACTCACTGAATTTCCTCTCTTCTGTAGATTCTATTGATGCTCTCCTTAGAAATCAATGTTCCTACCATACGATCCTGAAACATCACGGCTGATTATTTGTGCAAATGAATCAGAGTCAGCATACAATAGAGATTCCTTGCACAGCCATATTTATCACTATTCAAAACAGCCAACTTAGGAAATCAGTCTAGGTACCCACCAGCAGGTGAATGGATAAAATATATGCAGTTTTTTTAGATTTTTTTCATTTTATGTATCTGAGTGTTTATCAGCATGTATATGTGTGCACTTGTTGCACATGAAGGCAAGAAAAGGATGTCAGATTCCCTGGAATTGAGGTTACCAATGGTTGTAAGCCACCCTGTGAATGCTGGGAACCAAACCCAAGTGCTCTGCAAAAGCAGCAAGTGTTCTTAACTGCTGAGCCACCTCTCTAGCCCAAACAGAGTTTTTAAAGCAGCCATAAAAAAGAATGAAATTATATCATTCACAAAAAATTGGATGAAACCAGAGATCATTGTGCTAAGTGAAATAAGCCAAACTCAAACAAGTGTCACCTAATTTCCCTCATATGTACATATATGTAATATATACATATATAAACACACATGTATATTATATATATACACACATACATACATACATATGGGTTGAGCATGCTTGAACACACACACACACACACACACACACACACAAAGTCTGGAAGCAAGAACACCAAGACAATGGTTTGTCTGAAACTGTCTTCCCTTCTGCTACTGAAGCCTCTCAGACCCAAACCTTCTCTCTCTTCCTTTCATCATCCAGACACCTACTCACTTTGTCTTGTCAGAATCAGAGTGACTAATCTCTGCCTGATTTCTGTGGGAGGAAGGAGCAACCCTTGCTTTGAGTACTTTTAGTAAAGTTTATACCTAACTCAATCTACCTGGATTTAGTTGTGGGAAGATAACTGGGTAATCTGTTTAATATATATAATACATATTATATATATGGTGTGTGTACGTGCACTCACAGTGTATACACAGAGAGAGAGAGAGAGAGAGAGAGAGAAGGAAAAGGAAGCAGTTCTCTTGGAGAACTGACTGGCAGGTGTACTTGTGAGTGCCTTCTGTTCCCAGAGAAGCTTCAGTTGGTTCTGTAGGCTACAGGGCAACACACCCTGAGAGTGGCAGTAATTACCTCAGCGTTGTTGAGGTTTTCTTTGTGGAAGGTGTTGGATGGAAGAAGGGAGAGCATAGCTCTCACTTGTAAAGGCAATGAGAGGTGGAAATTCCAGGTGAGTTTAAAATGCCTGGCAAGCAGGCATCTCTTCTCAGAATTTCCTGGTTGGGCCCCAGACTGGGAAGCCATCCTCTTCCTGGCTCTCTCATGGAATATCTGTGTGGTCCTGGACTGACTCAATTAGCTTCTCCCCTCCTGAATTTCATCATGTGTACATGGGGATAGGACCAACTTCAAAGAGGTCCAGGGCCTAATTAATGTTTTTAAGGTGCCTTGAAATTCTTGGATGGAAAAAAGATGAAACCACCACCTGTATGCATAAAGGAGACCACAGGACAGCAGGCGGAAAGTTTTACTAGTAGATGGGACTCCGTCTCTGAGGACTCAGCAAAAGCCTCCTCTGGAGCAAAAAATGTGTGAGCATCAAGTTGGTGAGAGCATCTCTCTCTCTCTCTCTCTCTCTCTCTCTCTCTCTCTCTCTCTCTCT